>CM068301.1:40251007-40499644 GCA_034768395.1 Linum lewisii | reverse complement strand
GGGCTCCTAGCACTAAATCACCTAGATGCAGCTTGATGCCCCTCTCCAAGCAATAAAAGAGAAACAAATCTCTGACTGAGACTACACCTGGAGAGGAGGATGGTTTCCTGTGGGTGATGGAGTGCTGGAAGAAGTGATGGAGGAGCTTCAGCATAGGCCGATTCACTTCTGTGACCTTGGATGAGCGAGCTGAATAATCTCTAGTCCTTGGTGCAATTTCCTTGAAGAATGCAGTCTTGGCGTCCCCCGCAAGAGAAGATATGAGAGCCAACCCAGAGAGCTCGCCACTTTGAACCTGCACCCACTCATAGAACCCAAGGCGGTATCCAAACTCGTCAATGGAGCACACACGCGCCATCCCGCCGAGCCTGAAGCGCACACAAACCTCACTAGTGGTCTCGTGACACTCCACGGTGAGAGTGCTCAAGAACTCCTTTGTAGGCCACTCATACGCCCTTTCGTCAACCTCCAAGAGCGGCCAAATACCGGCTCCATCAGCCAAAGTCTTCAAAGCATCCAACCAACCAGCATGACTCTACAACCCTTCAAAATCAAATCTACCCTGCCTCGCCACGGGCCATCTTGCCATAACCTGATAACGACTGTAAGCCCGATCTCTGGGGTCGAAGTCGAAGATCCTCTGAACCACTGATTCAGGAGGGTCGACGCCACGAGGAGCTGGAGGCGGCGAAGGCGACCGTGGTGGAGGAGCAGAAGACTCCCCAGTCTGTCCCTTCCGCTTCTTGGAAGCTGGTGCCTTGGATCGCTTGGGGGCGGAGGATGAAGAAGCTGCTTTACCCTTGGGAGGCATCCTGCAAAAGAAGTGCATACAAAGAATCAACCAAAAAGGCTACACTCCTAAGACAAATCCTATCAAGGCGCCGAATCATAACACATGATCAAAACATTGAGCACAATTCAAAATCATCAAGTTCAAGTGCAACAACCTATGCTAGCAAAAATCAAATCATTGAAATCCAAACTTAAGCAAAAGGCATGCATCATGGATCAAAAACACGAATCAAGAACATATAAGCCTAAGTCCACACAATGTAAGGAGGAATACATAAAAATTAAACCAATGAGTGGTGATTAACCACACCCCTCCTCACACAAAGAATGGAATTCGGTCCCCGAATTCAGAACCTGTAGAAACAAAAGACACATCACAAAGATAGGCACGGAGTAGGATCACAAGTCAAACACTAACAACCACACCTAACTCCACCATTCAAATAAATCACGATAAAACAACATTCTGCCCCCATCAAGCCACCACTAATCCTTTGCAACCATCCACTAATCAAGAATAATCAAATCAGCCACGAATCAAGAACAATCAATCAATTTCACAAAGCCAAAATAGGCACAACAATGGGCACAAGCAACGCCATAATCCCAAACCTGCTCACATGAAACCAAGCAAATCCCACACCCTAAACCAAGCAATTAGAATCTGCCAACACGCAAAGAAACACCACACCACAAGTAAACAACCAAAACAGCCCTCACACCCCAAATGCTATCAAACGTGAACCCAAATTCAACAAACCACACCCCTCACATCAAAATCCTAACAATCAAAATCAATGCCCAACTCCACAAACAAAGCAAGCCAACAATATCAACATTCAATCAAACCACACTACCAACTGCCAACTAACCCAAGCAACCAAATCAGAAATTCAAGCTAAAAGAAACCTGAGATTGGGGCAGGTTGGCGGTTGAGGAAAGACGGCGGAATGGAGTGGCGGCTGGAGTGGGAAAAGGGAGCCGACGGGCAAGAGTTGGTGCGGCGGCGGCGGCTGGGTGTTGGCTGGACGGGCGTGGTGGCGTCAGGCGGTTGAGGAAGCCTCGGCGGCTGGATGCGGGTGGGCTGGATTGGGGTTGGGCAGGAGTGGCGGCGGGCAGGAGTTGTTGGTGGCGGCGGCGGCGGTTGAGGAAGGCCGGCGGTCGGGTTAAGGGTGTGCTGGCGGCGGCGGCGGCCGGGTTGAGGGTGGTGGCTGGGGGTGGTCGGCGGCTGTGTGAAAGAGAGAGTGAGAGGGTCGGGGTCGGGGGTGAGGGGATAAGGGGGGGTTGGGTTAGGGTGGGTGGGTCAGCCGGGTCGGGTGAGTGGGTCGGTTGGTGGTTGGGTTGGGTCGGATCAGCTGGGTCAAGTGAGTTGGGTGGCCCAAAACCAAACCGAACAATGACTCAAACCAGAAAAACAAGAATCAGATGACTCAACCACTAACCAAACTGAAATAAAGTAAAAGTGCAAAATCAGGTGCACGCTGCAGTGTGCACGGGTGCAGTCACGGCGTGCATGGGTGCACGGCGTGCACCTTGGAGCTGAATTTTTTTCCGAAACCTCCTGGACAGCCCGTGCACCAAACCGTGCACGTGCACGGCGTGCATCATGCACAGCGTGCAGTGGTGCACGGCGTGCACCTCCTCAGCTCAAAAACAAATTTTCACCTCGACGAAAAACGACCAAAACACCATCAAATCAACCCAAAACGGACCCCGAACTTCAGAATTTCAACGCCTACGAGACCACAAAGGACACCACAACAACTCAAGGACCTTGAACACAAAAAAAAACACACAATCACGGAATCAAATCAAGAAGAAAAGACATGAAAAACACTCGGTTGCCTCCCGAGAAGCGCTTGTTTAACGTCGTAAGCTCGACGAAGCAAGGAACACTCAAGGCACGACCAAAGACAAGACCTCAACAGCACCTATAGTATCACTAACAACATAATGCTTAAGTCTATGGCCATTCACCTTAAAAGGTTCGGTTTGGGATGGAGAGATTACCTCGATGGTGCCATAAGGAAAAACATGAGTTACCGTAAAGGGGCCGGACCAATGAGACCTCAATTTCCCGGGAAAGAGCTTGAGCCGAGAGTTGTATAGGAGAACTTGATCACCAACTTTGAAATCCTTGCCCGGGTTCAAACGGGAATCATGAATAAGCTTCGTCCTCTCCTTGTAAAGCTTTGCATTCTCATATGCATGATGGCGATACTCCTCGAGCTCATGTACCTGAAACTTACGCTCTTCTCCTGCGAGACTCATATCAAGGTTTAGAAATTTCAATGCCCAATAAGCTCGGTGCTCGAGCTCTACCGGCAAATGGCATGCTTTGCCATAGACCATCCTATAGGGAGTAGTGCCTATAGGGGTCTTGTAGGCCGTGCGGTAGGCCCATAGAGCGTCATCAAGCTTCTTCGACCAATCTTTCCGTGATTGGTCGACCGTCTTCTCTAAGATTCTCTTAAGTTCCCTATTGGTCACCTCGGCTTGGCCACTAGTTTGAGGGTGATACGAGGTGGACATCCGATGAGTGACGCCGAACCGGTGGCATACTCTATCGAATTGCCCTTGAAAATGAGTACCTCGATCACTAATGATAGCACGAGGGTACCAAAACGGGTGAACAACTTAACAAGAAACTTCCCTACGACTCGGGCATCATTGGTAGGCAAAGCTTGTGCCTTCGCCCATTTAGACACGTAATCTACTGCAACTAATATGTACTTGTTACCATGCGAAGTAGGAAACGGTCCCATGAAATCAATACCCCATATATCAAATATTTCTACCACTAACGAGACATTTTGAGGCATTTCATTACGGGAAGAGATGTTACCTGAACGTTGACACGCATCGCAAGACTTGACAAAGTCTTGACAATCTCGGAAGATCGAGGGCCAAAAGAATCCGGACTCAAGTACCTTGCGAGCCGTGCGATTTGCTCCATGATGTCCACCCATAGGACCGGAGTGGCAATGTCGCATGATGTCCTTAGACTCTCCATAAGTGACACATCTTCTAATCATACCATCCGAGCCAACTCGAAATACAAAATGATCGTCCCAATAGTAATGTTTCAAATCCGCAAAGAACTTCCTTTTGTCTTGAGTGGAGAGGCCTTCCTTCAAGTCTCCACTAGCAAGATAGTTAGCCAAATCCGCGAACCAAGGTTCCTTGAACTCTAAAGTTGCTATAGCGAATAATAGCTCATCGGGGAAGTTGTCATTGATCTCTTCATTACCATTGTGTACCATTTCCGCCTCTTCCAAGCGAGACAAGTGGTCGGCGGCTACATTCTCGGACCCCTTCTTATCTCGAATCTCAATATCAAACTGTTGCAATAGAAGGACCCATCGGATCAACCTTGGTTTAGCATCGGTCTTAGATAGAAGGTACCTCAAAGCTTGGTGGTCCGTGAAGACAATAGTGTGAGAAAGTACCAAGTAGGACCTAAACTTATCAAAAGCAAACACTATGGCCAAAAGTTCCTTCTCCGTAGTTGTGTAGTTCCTTTGAGCATCATTGAGAGTCTTACTTGCATAGTATATTGGATGGAATCTCTTGTCGATTCGTTGGCCTAGAACCGCTCCAATGGCGTAATCGCTAGCATCGCACATCAGCTCAAATGACTTTGACCAATCCGGAGCAATGAGTATAGGGGCATTCGTGAGCTTACCCTTGAGGAGTTCAAAAGCTTGCAAGCACGCTTCATCAAAACGAAATTCCACATCCTTCTCAAGAAGCCGAGTCATAGGAGTAGTTATTTTCGAGAAGTCTTTGATGAAGCGCCTATAGAAACCGGCATGCCCCAAGAAGCTTCTCACGGCTTTCACGGATGAGGGTGGAGGAAGTTGAGAGATGGTCTCCAATTTTTGCCTTGTCAACCTCAATGCCCTTTTTAGAGATCTTATGACCAAGAACAATCCCCTCATTGACCATGAAATGACACTTCTCCCAACTTAATGCAAGATTGGTCTCTTCACACCGACGCAAGACCTTCTCAAGGTTCCTCAAGCATAGGTCGAATGAATCCCCAAAAACCGAGAAGTCGTCCATGAACACTTCCATGATATCTTCCACGAAATCATCGAAAATGGCAAGCATACACCGTTGGAAGGTAGCGGGAGCGTTGCACAACCCAAAGGGGATCCGTCGATAAGCAAAAGTACCGAAGGGGCATGTGAATGTGGTCTTCTCGATGTCCTCCGAGGTGATCGGAATTTGGAAGTACCCGGACATACCATCCAAGAAACAATAGTACTCGTGACCGGAGAGACGCTCGAGCATTTGATCCATGAAGGGTAGAGGAAAGTGATCCTTCCTAGTGGCATCATTGAGTCAACGATAATCTATGCAAACACGCCACCCGGTGATCGTCCTTGTCGGGATAAGCTCATCCTTGTCATTAGCTACCACCGTGATCCCTCCTTTCTTGGGGACAACTTGCACGGGGCTAACCCAAGGGCTATCCGAGATAGGAAAGATAATCCCCGCATCCATAAGCTTAATAACCTCTTTCTTCACAACCTCCTTCATGTTAGGATTTAGCCTTCTTTGTGGTTGCACAACCGGCTTGAAATCTTCCTCCATAAGGATCCGATGTGAGCAAAATGTGGGACTTATACCTCGAATATCCGAGATGCTCCACGCAATAGCTCTCATGTACTTCTTGAGGAGCTCCACTAGACGGTCCTTTTGCTCGGGTAGAAGCTCAGAATTGATGATGACCGGTAGCTTAGAATCTGGCATGAGAAAAGCATACTCCAAATGTGCGGGAAGAGGCTTGAGCTCAAGAGTAGGTGGTTCTTCATAGGAGGTCTTTACCCTTTCCACCTTCGGGAGAGCAACAAAAACTGTCTCACTCTCCAACTTATCTCTCCCTTCATCAAGATAAGCCACCTGAGCTTTTAATTCTGGGGTGTCTAGATGTTCCTGCACATTCATTCTAAGGCAAACATCCAAAGAATCTCTACACACAAAGTTAGAAATACTACACACACTAGCCGAAGCAATAGTATCACACGAGTACTCTAAATCATCTTGTGCGTGAGCAAACTTCATGCCATCGGCTATGCAAAACGTGACACTCTCTTGTCCTACTCTCAATGTCAATTTTCCGTCATGCACATCAATCAGAGCACGAGAAGTAGATAGGAATGGTCTACCAAATATCAATGAGACATCCACATCATCGGTATCTATGACCGCAAAGTCAACTAGGAAGACAAAAGGGCCTACTTTAACTAGCACATCATCAACAATCCCCCTAGGACTCTTGGTCGACTTGTCCGCAAGTTGAATGTACATACGAGTAGGACGAAGATTAGACAACCCTAGCTTCTCAAATATGCAATAAGGCATGACATTGATACTAGCACCTAGATCCGCAAGACCATTAGCAAGAGAAATATTACCAATAGCACAAGGGATAGTAAAGGTACCCGGATCCTTGAGCTTTTTGGGTGGACTTTTGAAGAGAACGGCGGAGCATTCCTCATTAAGGTGGACTAGAGATGTCTCCGGTAGCTTTCTCTTGTTGGTGTAGAGTTCCTTCATGAACTTAGCATATTGGGGCATCATAGTCATTGCTTCGGGAAACGGAAGAGAGAATTGCATTTGACTAATCCGCTCCACAAACTTCTTGAAAACCTTCTCAAGGCCATCCTTCTTCAATCGAGATGGGTATGGAGGCTTAGGTTTGTATGGAGATACAACCGGTGCGGGAGGAGAGACCGGTGGTGTACTCGATGTAGCCTTACTAGGTTCCTTGGCAACCTTAGTGCTCACATTACCCGTAGGAGGTTCGACTTCAACCTCAACTTCATCCGAAGGAGGATCATTAATATCATCATCATCAACCATTAGATTAGGATCTTGTACCTCATTAGAGTCAATTGGGGTAGAGGTTGTATCTTGCAAGGGTCTTCCACTTCTCAAGGTCACTACCTTGCAATGCTCCGGACCTTTGGGGTTGATCTCGGTATTGGAAGGTAAAGTGCCCGAGGGTCGCTCCGAGAGTGCCTTAGAAATATGTCCTAATTGGTTCTCCAAATTGGCAATTGAAGCTTGTTGATTCTTGATGAGTTGGATCATTGCCGCATTGGTGTCTTCTTGAGAGATCGAAGAACCACCCTCCTTATTTTGAGGAGGCTTGTTGAACCCGGGTGGTCCTTCACCTCTATGGTTGTACATTCCCGGTGGGGTAGGACCTTGGAAACCTTGACTTGGATGTCCACTTTGATTCCATTGATTTCCCCCTTGGTGCCCTTGACCTTGGGGTCCTCCTTGAGTCCCTTGGCTACCTTGGTTTAGGTTACTTCCTTGAGACCATTGGTTGCCTTGATAACCCCTATAACCTTGATAACCTCCTTGATTTCCTTGGTTGTAGCCCTTGCTATAACCACTACCTTGACTCCCTTGGCCTTGGTAACCTTGGTTAGACTTGTTGTACCAAGGTCGGTTATAGTTACCTTGATAGTTACCTTGGGGGCTGAAATTACCATGGAAACCTTGGCCTTGTGCGAAGCTTACCTCCTCAAGGTCGCCTTGGCCAAGTTCAGGAGTGGCGGAAGGACAAGCACTAACATCGTGGCCTTGACCTCCACAACCTTCACAACAAAATACCGAAGCAACCGGTGGATTACCCACTTGAGATGGCTTAGGCATACTAAGATTGCTTACTTGTGAAGCCATGGCGTCGATCTTAGACATAAGGAGAGCAATCATGGGATCATCTTCATCTCGGTGCCCCGGTAACTTAGGCTTCTTCCCATAGCTAGACGAATCCTTTGGTGCATCAACACTTACGGACCGAGAGTCATAGTGCGTGTCACTTCCATACTTAGACTTAGGAGGTTGTTGTCGAGACCAACTCCTTGTCTTGTTGGCCATCTCCGCGAAGAGTTCTAGAGCATCTTCGGGAGTGAGCATCCTTAAGTCACCTCCGGCGGCTTGGTTGATCATCCTTGTATTCTCAAAATCAAGGGACCTAGCAAAGATGTCCGCCAAGCTCCATTCGGCGAAGTTGTGATGAGGACAAGACCGAAGAATGGCTTGGAACCTATTCCAAGTCTCATGGAAGAGCTCTCCCTTGTGTTGTATGAAGTGTTTGATGCGGTCTCGGATTGCATCCGTCATATAGGGAGGAAAGAACTCCTCGAGGAAGGCTTCGGCTAGTCCCTCCCATGTAGTGAAGGTTCTACTAGGTTGGTTCTCCAACCAAGACTTGGCTCGACCTTTGAGTGAGAAAGGAAAGAGCCCGAGTCTCACACAATCCGGGTGAACTTGGTCATTCTTAACCGTGTCACATATCTCCAAGAAGTCCTTGAGATGCCTAGATGGACATTCACCATCAATGCCATTGAACACCACTCCATTTTGAACCATTTGGATCATATTAGGCTTGAGCTCAAAGTTCCTAGCATTGACGGGTCTTCGTACAATGCTAGAGGCCGCCCCTTCAAGAGTAGGACGAACATAATCCGCCAAGGTACGTCTTGCGCCCCTTTGTGAGTGATCATCATCATTGGTATGGTGAGAATGTTCCGAATGGTTATCTTCATCCTCGTGATGAGACATAGTGTGGTGTGAGATGCGATCAACTTCTCCTTCTTCAACTGTAGGAGGTGGGGAAGTGGTAGGTGACTCGAGCACTTGTTCTAGTCCTTGGATTCGTGCTTGAAGACGAGCTGAACGCCTCATGCACTAACCCAAAATCTCCTGCAAACAAGCACAACAAACACACCCGAGTAATACAACGATGCGGGATAATAAAGTAAACAACAAGTAAAAGGAAGCAAAAACTAAATTGGAAGGAAGTGAATAGATCGGTCCACTACTAAGTGCTTTCTTAGGATTGAGAAAGTTCCCCGGCAACGGCGCCAAAAACTTGATGTGTGGATTTCAACTCACAACATTCAAGGTCGTATTCCACGGGGTTCTCTCAATGGCCACTACTCACATTCCTCGTAGACGGTCTATTCATTTGAAAGGAGTTTTGGTTTGAAATAGAAATTAAAAACTTAAAGGAAACTAAACAAGAAAACAAAACAAAACGGTGCAAATCAAAGGTAAAGGAGGTTCACTTGGAGAGATAGTTTCATCATGCTCAAGAGGATTAATTGACCAAACAAGCTAATCAAGATCGAGTTTGCATTCGGATGACCATGCATTTCACTTCTATAGACTCAATGCACTCTCGTAGCACTAAATCCCTATCCTAATACCACTCAACTTAGGCTCTCGCTCTCAAGCTAAGTGAAAAAGGATGCATTCTAAGTGTTTGATGAAATGCCAAGACACAAGACCCTCTCTTAAGACTCTATGACCACAAGGCTAGGCACAACACTCTCATATCAATGCTCTAACACTAAGAGATTCACCAAAAAGCCTTTTCAAACTCAATTGAATGAAAATCCACATGCACACCAAGTGTTCGATAAAATGCCCAAGAGAGAAATCAAGTGAAAATGGTTGAAATAAGATGATCTAATCTCTTAGAACACACTCACTTCAATCCCTAGACCTACAATCTATGCAATCCAAGCACTCTCATGCATCAAATCACAATGAATGGACCAAATTAAGCAAACATGGCAAAAAATGGCATTAAGAACAAGTCTAGGAATCATCCTCATACAACCAAGATCAATCATGGCAAGTTCTATACAATCATCTCTCTATCATAGCACAACTAATCTACCCATCCAAGATGAACCCTAGAAACTCAGCCACACATGGCCAAGGGAGTAAAGAGAAAAGAAGGAAGAATGGTCACCAAGAACACCATGGATGAATCCTTGAGATGATCTTCACTTCTCCACTTGTAAGCACTTCTCCCAAGGTTTGTTGGCTTCAATCCTAGCTCCAATGGCTTCAAATTGCTCCAAAAATGTGTTCTAGGGTTTGAGGGTTCGTGGGTATGTGTTTTGGGGTTCAAGAGATATCAAAGAATTCCCAAATGGCCAAAAAACAAGAGTATTTATAGTGCAGGGGATAGTGCACGGCGTGCACCCCTGCACGGCGTGCACCTCTGCACGGCGTGCACCCCTGCACTCTGCAGAAAGCTCGATCTTGTAATGCTCATATCTCCCTCGTCCAGCCTCCAAATGACCTCCCGTTTGCTCCTATTCGCTCCTTGTCATCCGTACTTTGATGCCATAACCTGAAAATGCACAGAGGAAACTCCAATAGCCCACGAATTTGGCTCCAAAGTGGCAACCGGACAACAAAATGACACTTTGCACAAAACTCCAATAAAAGCATATAAGTCATGTCATTTCACGAATAAACACGGGCATTTCATAGGTCATTCATAAGCTTAAAATGCACTAATTAAAGTCACATCAGACTCTAAAACACTAAGGTTGACACAAATGAAAAACTGACTCCAGCCGTGGGTTGCCTCCCACGAAGCACTCTTTTATTAACGTCCTTGAGTTGGACGATACCAGGACTGTATTAGGAGACATCCCAACTCAGGATCCCCTTAATGCTAGCATCGTAGTTCATGAAGTAGAGCTTTGGGGTATCTCCGTTAAGCATAAATTTCTTCCCGTTAGCATGAGTGAGCTTGGTACGCCCATCGGGAAGGTGATCGGTAACCTTGAATGGTCTGAACAGTTCTCTTAAGAGTTCATCCTTCTTGAGTGTTACGATGGAAGGAATGAGGACTGTCGGCTTCATCTTCTCCTTAACCTCCGGCTTCGCTTCACCGGGATCCATAGTCTTTGGAGTTTCTTTAGGAGATGCTTTCGGCTTCTCCTTCTTCTTCTGCTCATCCGCCGGTGGCTTGTTAGAAACTGGTGGCGTGGCTGGCTCGGAAGAAGAATGTGGAACAACTGGTCTCCAGACCACTTGAGTCTTCTTCTTTTGATTCTTTCCTCGCGACCTACCAGACTCCTTGCTTGGCGGTTTAGAAGAGGCTTGCAGTTCCTTCTTCTTTGGCGGCTTCTGAACCGAAATGTCAAGCTTCTTCTTCACAACCTGTTGAATATCTGCAGCAACAACTAATCTAGAAACACTGGAAGAGACATCAGTAACGGAGTTGACTGAGGCCAACTCCACAGTTTCTACGGATAAACAATGTGATTCTCCCTTAGGAATGTATTTCATACCGTCCTTGAGACGGAATGTCGTAGTATCCTTCCCAACCCTTAATGTTAGCGAGCCATTTGGGACATTAATGTTAATGCCGACTGTCGCCATAAACGGCCGGCCTAGGAGAAGGGTAGAATACGTCCCTTGAGTATCCATTACTACATAATCAGCGAAAAACCGGAAGGGGCATCAACAAGTGATTACATCCTTGATTATTCCTCTAGGTTCTTTTAGAGTTTTATTGGCGAAGACTAAATGCATGCTAGCAGGTTGTAGTTCACCTAGGTTCAGTTTCTTATATAAACACATAGGCATGACATTTATAGATGCACCTAGATCAACCAAACTACGCTTAATTTTGATGCCATTAATGATTAAAGGTAACGTAAAAGGGCCAGGATCAGAGCACTTAGCTGGGATAGGTATGGGCGGTGATTGAGAAAACGATAGCTGAGCATTCTCCCGTAGAGGGACTGGGAAGTGCTTCCTTCTTCTTCTCCAGGCTGTTCTGCTCAATGCTCCTGGTTGTGATGACTTTAGCATGCTCGTTCTTCATGGTGGAGTTGTTTTGAGACGACGCCTGATTGAAGAGAGGAAGGTTAGCCAACAGGCTAGCAACTTTATTTACCATGCTCTCTATTCTCTGTCCTTGGTTAAAAGCATCTTGGGCTTTAAACCTTTCTTCGTGATCATTGAGCCGTGCCGCAATCAAATCAAACTTCTTGGCTATTTTCCTCTCCCAAATGTTCTCAGACGTAAAATTCTGAGGTTGCTGTGCACCGGTGAATCTGGGAGGATCTTGATAACTATTGTCCCAACATTGATTCTGACGCTGGTTGAATCCGAAGTTGTGAGAAGGACGCTCAAGGAAGCTTCCCTGTTGTTGAGGAGGTGTTCTGAACTGACGGTAGTCGGGGTAGCCTCTTTGATCCTTGGTGAAGCCTTGATCGATGAAATTCACTTCCTCTTTAGACCAGTTATTAACTGTTCCGAAGATCTCCTTCATATGTTTCTGTACTTCAATCTTAATCTGATCTTCACGGCTTAGTCGGCTCTTGGCTGCTCCAAACTGTTGCTCCAAATTCCTGGACTTAGATGTGCAGTTCGCAAAGTGAAGAAGAGCAGCTTCTGGTTCGAGTGCTGTGCAGTCGCCATTAGCTAAGGTGTTGACCCATTCAGCCATTTCTTCATTCATTCCTCTGGCAAAGATCTCAGCTAGCTGCTCCTGTTTGAATCCAAGATGAGGGCAGTCATAGAGGAGCTCTTGGAATTCGTTCCAAGCATCATATAAACTTACTCCGTCCTTCTGTGAGAATCTGGCGATGCTATCCTTGTAAAATGTAGTTCTTGAAGGAGGAAAGTATTCCTCTATGAAGTCTTGGGCTAGATCATCCCAGTCGGTGTAGTGGCCAGGTGGTTTCCTACTGAGCCATATCTTGGCGGTGCCTTTAAGAGAGAATGGGAAGACTCGTAAGCAAAAATTGTTCTTACCGAGGTTCTCGCTCTTAAACGTCTCGCACATGGCTATTAAGTTCGCCAAATGTGTGCATGGGTTATCTTGCGGCTCTCCTTCGAATTGTAGATCCCTAGAGACCATTTCCAGGAAGGGAACTGTGATCTCATAGTCAGGATCGTCATCGTTGTGCGGCACAGGACGCTAGATCGAAAGCTGACCACACTTGGTTTATAGTAATCCGCCACGGTGCTTGAGCAGCCATTACGGAAGGAGAAGGTGGTGGTGAATCTGAAGTAGTGGATGAAGCGGATGAAGATGAGGAGTTCTCCTTCAACTCCTCAATCTTAATAGGAGTAGGAGGTGATGGCAGAATGATTATGACTTGCTTCTGAGCTCGTGGTTGCTTCAGCGGAGCAGAATTACCCGGTTTAAACTAAGAATGAGTGACCGAGCGGTTCATAAATCTGTAGAACAACCTACAAGCAACAAAAGCAAACATAACTGGCGTAAAATCGAAGTGTGATGAAAAGGTGAAAGATGGAAAGTAGAAGAATAAAATGCCAGTTCTTCTTTCGAACAATCAAAAGAAGTTCCCCGGCAATGGCGCCAATTTGATGATGTTGCAAGACAGTGATCAAATACTACCAAGCTTAGAAATCTAGGGTACATCGTATTCCACGGGCCTTCTAATGATCGATTACTCAAATAAGCTGGCAAATTACTTAGGTGATACACTTCGCGCGTGCTGTGAGTTCCACGACTTCTAATTCTAAGAAAATGCACAGAAATTAAAAATTGAAACTGAAAACAGATTGAAAGATTGGTTGATTAAGACAAAGATGATAGACAAACTTAGACTTTGAATCCCCCTTCGTTCACCAGAGCATTGGCAATCAACAGATCAGCGGATTTCGATTCTTGTTCAATCAATTCTAAGACACCACCATAACTCCTTACCCTTAGGTTTAAGACTAGCGAACCTTCGCTCTATCCGATCTAGCAACCTAAGATTAATTAGCCGCCCGGGTACGGTCGCCTCTCTCAACGACTTAATTTAACTGGTGCAATTACTAATGATTTATGAATTACTCTTGCAGTGGATTAACCCTAATTGGTTCCTACGAAAGGCACACTCCAATGATTAGGGTAATTGTTCGATTTGATGTTTTAAAGTAAGGCAAGCATTCACTTCTATCCTTAGCTTAACAAGAATCTAATCTAGGTGATCAATCCAGACAAGAAACATGAACAATGCAGAACAAATCAAACATGAAAGAGAAACTGATTGAACTTTGAATCTAATCACCGCCGATCCGTGACTGCTTTAAAGCCCTAGGTCACTTAGGGTTCATCTAGTCTAAGCTCTAAGAGTTTAGCTACTCATGTTTTTCACAAAAGAATCAAAGACAAAGTTAGAGTTCATCTTGAACAGAGGAAGAACAGAAAAGGATCTGAAAAACCTAATTAAGATGTCTCCCGGCAGAACTTCGATCTTCCAGTAAACTGCAATCCTAGCTCCGAGTCTTCGAGATGAAAGGGATGGCATCACGATCTCTTCCTGACTCTTCGAACTCTAACTCTCTGCTCCAAAACTTGGGAGAATTCTGAAGTATTTTGGTATTTTTCGATTCAAAAGTATATCTGATTTAAGGCCGCCGGTTAAGTATTTATACTTAACCCTAATACTGCCAATTTTTGCCTGGAATTTTCTCCGAAAATATGAAGGAATTTTCGGCAAAAATCTCTTTGTAAATGGGTTGATCGCCGGCTGAATTCTCCTGTGATTTTTGGACGCCGGGTTCTCGGCGAAAACTTGGTGTTTTCACCCAAAAGTCTCCTTGGTTGACATCAGCCAAAAACTCCAAGGAAACTTCAGTGTAAAACGGGGCAGGGATTGGTTCGACTTGATAGACTCCTTGGATTGATTCCGGTGCGATTTCTCGAGGTTCCAACGCCTTAGACACGTCCTTGGCTACTTATTTGATGGCAAAAACCTGTGCTAGCATAGAAACACTAGAAAACCATCAAATAGACCCGAAACAGGCCAAAGTAGCACAAATGGCATGAGATAGAGCAATTGATTGAATATTTGGTGAACCGCCCGGTCGTTGGGCGGGGTTCAACCAAATAAAAACTACTAATGCTAAAAAGCGTATAGCAGATCGTATTCCGAGGGCTTTCTATGATTGGTTACTTCAGAACTAGCAAAATATTCAAAGGTAAACACGTTGTGCGTGGTGTGAGTTCCACGACTTCTACTTCTAAGGAATGCAGAAAAATTAAAAAGATTAAACTAAAGCAGATTGAGAATTAGGGTTTGAAAACAAGGATGACAAACGAACTTAGACTTTGAATCCCCCTTCGTTCCCCAGAGCATTGGCAATCAACAGATCAACGGATTTCGATTCTCATTCAATCAATTACTAAGACACCACCATAACTCCTTACCCTTAGGTTTAAGACCGGCGAATGTTCGCTCTATCCGTTCTAACTACCAAGATTAACTAGCCGCCCGGGTACGGTCGCCTCTCGCAACGACTTAATTAATTGGTGCAATTACTAGTGATTAATGAGTTACTCTTGCATTGAATTAACCCTAACCGGTTCCTACGAAAGGCACACTCCAATTATAAGGTTAATTGTTCAATTTGATGTTCTAAAGTAAGGCGAGCGTTCGCTTCTATCCTTAGCTTAACAAGAATCTAATATAGGTGATCAATCCAGACAAGAAACATGAACAATGAAGAACGAATCAAACATGAAAAAGAACTGATTGAATTTCGAATCTAATCACCGCCGATCCGTGACCGCTTTAAAGCCCTGGGTAACTTAGGGTTCATCTAGTCTAAGCTCTAAAGGGTTTATCTACTCATGATTATTACAAAAGAAACAAAGACAAGGAAAGAGTTCATCGTTCAGAGGAAGAACAGAAAAGAATCTGAAAAACCTAATTCAGACGACTCTGGCAGACTTCGATCTTCGGTAATCTACACTCCTAGCTCCGGTTCTCCGAGATGGAAGGGATGGCGTCACGATCTCTATCCGGCTCTTCGAACTTCAACTCTTCACTCTAGAACTTCAGAGAATTCTGATCTCGAAAAGTTGTGTTTTTGTAAATTATGATTGTCCCCTTTTTGGGCCCCCGGGTTAAGTATAAATACTTAACCCTAAATTAGCCGAGTCAGCCTAATATTTTCGCCGAATATTCCTTAAGAATTTCGGCAAAAATTCCTTTGAGTTCAGGGGCTGATTTCTCTGGTCTTGAATTTCGGTCCGAAGAGTTAATTGATTTCGCCGAAGACATGCTTTGACTCGGCACCAGTTGATTTGCACTATTGATTTCGCCGAAGATGCAAGCCTGTTTTCGCCGAAAATGCAAGTGTGAATGGGCAGATTTCGGCTTGAACTTGATCGACTCCTTTGATCGATTCTGGTTTGATTCCTCGAGGTTCTTACGCATTAGACACGTCCATGGCTACGTTATTTGACGGCACAAACCTGTGCTAACACAAAAACACTAGAAAACCATCAAATAGACCCGAAACGGGCCAAGGTAACACAAATGGCACGAGATAGGGCAATCGATTAAATATTCATTATTCTACCCTAAAAACCATGTCTTAAGCAAAGAAATGTCGCTTAAATGAGGCTGATAATCACGTCAAATCGAGTGTCATCAAATACCCCACACTTAAGCTTTTGCTTGTCCTCAAGCAAATTGAATAGAAACGCTCATGTTCATAAATGATAAGATCGATTAAATTGGAGCTCAATCAAACACAATGAGTTATTAGACAGATCGACTCTAGAACAAGAAACCTAACATGCATACAGATCAGCCAAACTACCTGGTCTCACTAATAAACTGCACACGACAAGTAATTAGGAACCAATTATGCACGAATTTGACCTGACCGACCAGACTCCTCACACAGGATATATGTAGTACAATGGAAACTCTCACTCTCTGTGTTTAAGGACGTGTTTCTGCTCTCGATCATTTTCTGTTACCGAATTCTGTCATAGGTTTGCATTTCGACCACATCTCCACCACTGTGACAACACAAGTATCTAGTCAAGAAGGACTTCCCTGCTAGGACCGTAATAAATTCGCTCTATCCATTCTAACTACCAAGATTAATTAGCCGCCCGGGTACGGTCGCCTCTCGCAAGGACTTAACTTAACTGGTGCAATTACTAACGATTTATGAGTTACTCTTGCAGTGGATTAACCCTAACCGGTTCCTACGAAAGGCACGCTCCAATTATAAGGTTAATTGTTCAATTTGATGTTCTAAAGTAAGGCGAGCGTTCGCTTCTATCCTTAGCTTAACAAGAATCTAATCTAGGTGATCAATCCAGACAAGAAACATGAACAATCAAGAACAAATCGAACATGAAAGAGAAACTGATTGAATTTCGAATCTAATCACCGCCAATCCGTGACAGCTTTAAAGCCCTGGGTCACTTAGGGTTCATCTAGTCTAAGCTCTAACGAGTTTAGCTACTCATGTTTATCACAAAAGAATCTAAGACAAAGAAAGAGTTCATCATCCAGAGGAAGAACAGAAAAGAATCTGAAAAATCTAATTTTGACGACTCTGACAGGCTTCGATCTTCAGTAAACTACAATCCTAGCTCCGAGTCTCTGAGGTGGAAGGGATGGCGTCACGATCTCTATCCGGCTCTTCGAACTCTAACTCTTCGCTTCAGAACTTTAGAGAATTCTTCAAATTCTGATTTCGAAAAGTATATTATGATGTATATTATTTATACTTAACCCTAGCCCAGCCGGATTTGCCTGATATTTTCGCCGAAAATAACAAGTTATTTTCGCCGAAAATCCTAGTGTAAATGGATGGCCTTTCGGTTGAATTCTCCTGTGATTTTTGTTTCGGTTCGAAAACTCAACGATTTCGCCGAAAACTCCTTCAGCCGGACATCAGTTGATTTGTGCTGATATTTTCGCCGAAAATTCTAGTGTATTTTCGGCGAAAATTCCTTTGTAAATCGGGCATGAATTTTCTGAACTTGATTGGCTCCTTTGATCGATTTCGGTGCAATCCCTCGAGGTTCCAACGCCTTAGACATGACCTTGGCTACTTTATTTGACGGCAAAAACCCGTGCTAACATAAAAACACTAGAAAACCATCAAATAGACCCGAAACGGGCCAAGGTAACACAAATGGCACGAGCTAGGGCAATCGATTGAATATTCGTTATTCTACCCTAAAAACCATGTCTTAAGCAAATAAATGTCGCTTAAATGAGGCTGATAATCACGTCAAATCGAGTGTCATCAGCTAACATGAAAATACTAGAAAACCATCAAATAGACCCGAAACGGGCCAAGGTAACACAAATGGCACGAGATAGGGCAATTGATTGAATATTCGTTATTCTACCCTAAAAACTGTGTCTCAAGCAATGAAATGTCACTTAAATGAGGCTGATAATTACGTTAATTCGAGTGTCATCAAAATACCCCACACTTAAGCTCTTGCTTGTCCTCAAGCAAACTGAATAGAAATGCTCATGTTCACAAATGACAAGATCGATCAAATTGGAGTTCAATCAAACAGCTCGATCCTAGAACAAGAAACCTAACATGCATACAGATCAGCCAAACTGCCTGGTCTCACTAGTAAACTGCACACGACAAGTAATTGTAACCAATTATGCATGAATTTGACCTGACCGACCAGACTCCTCACACAGGAATTATTTAGTACAATGGGAACTCTCACTCTCTGTGTTTAAGGACGTGTTTCTGCTCTCAATCATTCTCTGTCTCTGAATTCTGTCATAAGTTTGCATTTCGACCACATCTCCACCACTGTGGCAACACGAGTATCTAGTCAAGAAGGACTTCCCTGCTAGGACCGTAATGAATTCTACACTACTTGGGTTTATGATGCGATGGATGATGGGAATGTATGATGATGGCTTTGTGCGGTGTAGCTTTCGACTAACTTCCCTCGAATCTAATCTATGGCTTCCTACCGTCTAACCAGACACGGGTGGAATAATGAGCGCTCGTCCTATGATACCCTCAAGCAACCTAGCACTTGTTTTTTTTTTGCATACACATTTTTTGTTTTCTTTTCTGACTTTTCTTTTTTTCTTCTTCTTTCCATTTGTTTTCGAAGCTTGCTGCTTTTTTTTTTACTTGTTTTTTTTTCTTTGTGCCGATTTTTCTTTTAGTTTCTAGAGGGGTTTACACGTCTGGACATAATAGCTAAGGCCACCTGTTTAATGGCTATAGGCAGGTTACCACAAACCGACTTCCGGTAGGTCAATCTAAAACTACAACCACAGGGGATCAACGGGGAAATGAAAGGATGGGAAATGGTTGTAATGTATAATCGAACCGAAAGAACAGGCCAAGCTCAAGGGTTTAAACCTAATGGATTTATCGTTTGGTAGGCTATATGGCTAAGTAGCTGAATCTAGGTGCCCCTATCCTTCTAGAACTCGTGTCATCGTGTGCTCTTGAGTAGGTCTCATGCAAATTTTAATTCATTCAAGCAAACAGAAAACCACTAAAAAAGAATTGAAATTGCAAGTTACGTGCAATGGATCAAAAGCTCACAGTTGGTTTGCTAGTCGGATTCGGTCATTTTCATGCAATCAAGGCTACAAACTACAAGTGTGATTTAAAAATTCTGTTCTTACCAGGCAGTTTAGCATCAAAGTACACAAGTTGGTTCTCAAGTTCTAGGTTAAGCAGTCTAAGCATCATTATGAAGGTTTGAACAACAACTTAACCTCAAAAATCAAAAACTGAGCCATTCTATTGCTAGAGGGACTGGACAGGAATCACGAGGCACACAAAGATATAGGCAATCAATATCATGCATGGTTTTCTAACACCCTACCCCACACTTAGACTGTTCTGTGTCCTCACAGGACCAAACTAAAGTAGAGAGAAACGAAGAACCTGGAGGGTGAAGGGTGGTGTAGTGGATGAACGCGGAGAATCCGGAGCAGAGCGGAGTAGCTACTCAAAATCCTACAAAACACAAACAACAAAAAGATCAAAAGGATACCGGGACAAGTGTCCCAGATCCACACAGAACAAAATTGGGTGAAGCCCGAAAAGAAGAAAGAAAAGAAATGGAAAACGATAGAAACAACCTGATCACTGTTCCGAGGGTGGGGGTGGAGGCGTGGTGTGAGAAGTGTAATGCCAAGCTGCCGCTCCATCTGCTGACGCCATACGATGTTATCTTCATGTGCGGCTGCCTGGTCGGCCATGAATTGCTGGAGAATGGACCAATGCTCGTTCTGAGTTTCTTCATGTGCTACTCGGTCCTTCTGCCATTGAAGCGAACCAGCCGAGTAGTCTAGCTGCCACTTCTCAATACGCGCCAGCCTCTCATTCATCTCCGTGGTGATTTGCGCTCGCGACGGCGGGCGGTCAACTGACTGGGGAATGCGGTGAGGGTGCGACGTGTGGTGAACCTGTTGTTGAGGGTTCAACCAAATAAACTACTAATGCTAAGAAAAAGCTATAGCAGATCGTATTCCGAGGGTCTCCTATGACTGACTACTTCAAAACTGACAAAGTACTCGAATGCAAACACGTTGTGCGTGGTGTGAGTTCCACGACTTCTAATTCTAAGAAATGCGGATAAATTAAAAAAATTGAACTAAAGCAGATTGGAAATTAGGGTTTGAAAACAAGGATGACAGACGAACTTAGACTTTGAATCCCCCTTCGTTCCCCGGAGCATTGGCAATCAACAGATCAGCGGATTTCGATTCTCATTCAATCAATTACTAAGACACCACCATAACTCCTTACCCTTAGGTTTAAGACCGGCGAACGTTCGCTCTATCCGTTCTAACTACCAAGATTAACTAGCCGCCCGGGTACGGTCGCCTCTCGCAATGACTTAACTTAACTGGTGCAATTACTAATGATTTATGAGTTACTCTTGCAGTGAATTAACCCTAACCGGTTCCTACAAAAGGCACGCTCCAATTATAAGGTTAATTGTTCAATTTGATGTTCTAAGGTAAGGCGAGCGTTCGCTTCTATCCTTAGCTTAACCAGAATCTAATCTAGGTGATCAATCCAGACAAGAAACATGAACAATGAAGAACAAATCAACCATGAATGAGAAACTGATTGAATTTCGAATCTAATCACCGCCGATCCGTGACCGCTTTAAAGCCCTGGGTCACTTAGGGTTCATCTAGTCGAAGCTCTAACGAGTTTAGCTACTCATGATCATTACAAAAGAAACAAAGACAAAGAAAGAGTTCATCATTCAAAGGAAGAACATAAAAGAATCTGAAAAACCTAATTTAGACGACTCTGACAGACTTCGATCTTTGGTAGATAACACTCCTAGCTCCGGTTCGTCGAGGTGGAAGGGATGGCGTCACGATCTCTATCCGGCTCTTCGAACTCGAACTCCTCGCTCCAGAACTTGAGATGATTCTCTGAATTCTGATCTCGAAAAGTTGTATTATGATTAATTATGATGTGTCCTTTTTTTCTGGGCCGCCGGGTTAAGTATTTATACTTAACCCTAACTGATCCGGATTGGCCTGATATTTTCGCCGAAAACATAAGGATATTTTTGGCGAAAATCCTTGTGTAAATGGCCGGTCACTCAGCTATTTCTTCTGTCCTTTTCGCCGAATAGGTTTCGGTCCGAAAACATATTGTTTTCGCCGAAACCATCCTTCAAGTGGCATCAGTCATTTGCACTAATATTTTCGCCGAAAATAACAAGGTATTTATGGTGAAATCTTCTTTGTAAACGGGCAGGAGATTGCTTGAACTTAATTGGCTCCTTTGATCGATTCTGGTTCAGTTCCTCAATGTTCCAATGCTTTAGATACGTCCATGGCTACTTTATTTGACGGCAAAAACCTGTGCTAACATGAAAACACTAGAAAACCATGAAATAGACCCGAAACGGGCCAAGGTAACACAAATGGCACGAGATAGGGCAATCGATTGAATATTCGTTATTCTACCCTAAAAACCATGTCTTAAGCAAAGAAATGTCACTTAAATGAGGCTGATAATCACGTCAAATCGAGTGTCATCAAATACCCCACACTTAAGCTTTTGCTTGTCCTCAAGCAAATTGAATAGAAACGCTCATGTTCATAAATGATAAGATCGATTAAATTGGAGCTCAATCAAACACAATGAGTTATTAGACAGATCGACCCTAGAACAAGAAACCTAACATGCATACAGATCAGCCAAACTACCTGGTCTCACTAATAAACTGCACACGACAAGTAATTAGGAACCAATTATGCACGAATTTGACCTGACCGACCAGACTCCTCACACAGGATATATGTAGTACAATGGAAACTCTCACTCTCTGTGTTTAAGGACGTGTTTCTGCTCTCGATCATTTTCTGTTACCGAATTCTGTCATAGGTTTGCATTTCGACCACATCTCCACCACTGTGACAACACAAGTATCTAGTCAAGAAGGACTTCCTGCTAGGACCGTAATAAATTCTACACTACTCGGGTTTATAATGAGATGGATGATGGGAATGAATGATGATGGCTTTGTGCGGTGTAGCTTTCGACTAACTTCCCTCGAATCTAATCTATGGCTTCCTACCGTCTAACCAAACACGGGTGGAATAATGAACGCTCGTCCTATGATACCCTCAAGCAACCTAGCACTTATTCTTTTTCTTTACACGATTTTTTTTTTCTTTTCTTTCTTTTGCACTTTTCTTTTGACTTCGTTCTTCCATTTGTAGGGAGAAGAACGTTTTATTGAACTAGAAACTTTGAACTTTTTCTGATTTTCTTTTTTTTCTTCATTTTTCAAATTTTTTTTCTCTTTTTCTTTCTTTTACTTACTTTTTTCTTTTGTGCCGATTTTTCTTTTAGTTGCTAGAGGGGTTTACACGTCTGGACATATTAGCTAAGACCACCTGTTTAATGGCTATAGGCAGGTTACCACAAACCGACTTCCGGTAGGTCAATCTAGAACTACAACCACAGGGATCAATGGGGAATGAAAGAAATGGGAAATGGGTGTAATGTATTATCGAACCGAAAGAACAGGCCAAGCTCAAGGGTCTAAACCTAGTGGATTTTATCGTTTGGTAGGCTATCTGGCTTAGTAGCTGAATCTAGGTGCCCCTATCCTTCTAGAACTCGTGTCATCGTGTGGTCTCGAGTAGGTCTCATGCAAATTCTAACTCATTCAAGCAAACAGAAAACCACTCAGAAAGAATTAAAATTACGAGTTACGTGCAATGGATCAAAAGCTCACAGTTGGTTTGCTAGTCTGATTCGGTCATTTTCATGCAATCAAGGCTACAAACTACAAGTGTGATTTTAAAAATTCTGTTCTGACCAGGCAATTTAGCATCAAAGTATACAAGTTGGTTGTCAAGTTCTAGGTTAAGCAGTCTAAGCATCATTATGAAAGTTTGAACAACAACTTAACATCAAAAATCAACAGCTGAGCCATTCTAATGCTAGAGAGACTGGAATGGAATCACGAGGCACACAAATAATGCAATTAAGGGCAATCAAGTTCATGCAAGGTTCTCTAGCATCCTACCCCACACTTAAATCAGACTGTGTCCTCACAGTGAAGGGACTAGAGTTCAGAGTGAAGTAGAAGAACCTGGATCAAGATGATTGGCGTAGTGGATGAGCACGGATCCTCGGAGCGGAGGGAATCTACCCAAGCGAAGAAAAGGGAATCTCCCTATTGCATACAAAACAAAAACAAATGAAACATAAAAAGGAAACCGGGACAAGTGTCCCGGATCCACACAGAAAAAAGTTGGACCGAAATCCGAAAAGAATAAATAAAAAGAAGACACCAGAAAAGGAATACAACCCGATCACTGCTGGTCCGGTGAACCAAGAGGTGGAAAGTGGAGAAATTCACCGAGCTGGCGTTGCCACGCCATCTGTGCCTCATACCGCCGGTCGGCGCGGCGCATATGCTGCTGCATAATAGTCCATCGCGCCTCTTGGGTGGCGTTGTCGGTGATGCACCACTCCTGCAGTCGCTCGTATAACTCTCCAACATCCGCGGGGTGGTGTTGCGGCTGTTGGGGAGGCGCCTGGTAATGATCGAGAATGTGCGACGGTGACTGGTGAGCATACCCTGCCGGATGATGTGGCGAGGGTATATAATCTTGGAATACTGGTGGCGGCTGCGGCTGCTCTCCTCAGCATCATCTTCTTCCTCCGACTCGACCACAGGTTAGAGTGGAGGATCTACTGCTACATGGGGACTGAGGTCGAGTTCTAAGTCATACTCAACCGCCAAGTCTCCTCCAACGGTCCTAACTGGGTGTCGTGGAATGTGCGGGCCATACTCATGGCTGATGCCGAAGGAGATGATGAGCTGACCTATGAAGTTACCCCCCAAGAGTCTGCGAGGTGGCGTCTTCCTCCTGGTCTTCTGGCGGAAGATGCGAGCCAGTACCCAGCCGGGGTGTAGAGGGTAGTGCAGGTGGTGGACCCAGAACGACGGGTGTGACGGGAGAGGCAGATCCTGAGCTCGAGGCGCCATCAAGTCGCGCCTTAGTCCTGCGCTCATAAGTGGTGTTCCTAAAACCAGAATGAAACCAGATTAGTCAACCAAAACCTTACCCCACACTTAGTAGAAAAACTCAATTTCACAAAGAAATGAGGGAAACTAAGTGGGGTAAGCAAAGCGGATTAACCAGTAATCATAGACAGTAAAATACATACTTAGGAACATCCAGAATCGGATAAGCACAATTAGCGTCCAAAAAGTCAAACCGACATTCAGAAAGTCAACAATTAGGCATATTGAACCCTAATCATGGCAAGACTATCATAACTTGGAGAATGACGGTAAAATATGATCTCAAATGGCATGCACGATCTATGAACGAGAAAGAACACATACGACAACCAAACGATCAAATACAGTTCATGGTCAAACCGACATTTCTCACAAGTCAACATAACAAGGAATTAATCCATGCATAGCAACACATGATCAAATGATATGGAAACTAAGCATGAAACTCCCTAAGCATGCTAGAACAGTTCTATAAGTTCAGCTAACCTAGTTAACACGAAAACAGTCGGCACGCAAAACGAGGCAAACCGAAAAGTCAACCCTAACGAAATTCAGCAATCTATACGTCAAAAGATTCGTATTGAAAATCTCTACAACTTACCTTGAAGTCATGACTGGTAAAAATGAACGAGTTGAGAGAAATCGGTGAAAAACGTTGAAAACAGGGGTTTCGGTGAACTGGAGCTGCAAAGCTCCGATTTGGCTGTTCTAGGGCTCGATGGAATCGAATTGGGAGGGGAGTTGAGTGGTGGCGGCGAGAAATGGCGGCGACGGTGGTTTGAAAGAGTGGATGGTCGGCGACGGTTTTGAAAAGATAGGGGGGAGGGGGTTTTCGGGTTGTTGAACGAAAATGAGTGAAGGAGAGAGAGGAAGTAAATCCGGATTTTAAAGGAATAGTGGGGTGATTTTCAAAATTATTTTCGGTGAAAATAAGAAGGTGGTTTCGCCAAAAATTTCTGTTCAAATACACTGCCGGATTTTCAAGTGCGTTTTCGCCGAAAACAAGAACACTTTTTCGCCGAAAACTATAGTTCAAAAGCACTGCTTGGTTTTCAAAATCGATTTCGCCGAAAACATAATACATTTCGGACCAAAAATAAGGAACAGGGAGAATCAGTGAAAACCAAAAGACGACTTCGCCGAAAATGGGGTTTTAGTTTCGCCAAAAATTTTGAACTGTTCGGGTTGAAAATATTTTCGCAAATCCAGCCAACTTCAGAAAATCACAGTTAAATCCACAAAAATCGGAAATACCTCAATCAACTTGCGACTGACTCTATGACACACAGACTCTACAAGAAAAATAATGAATCAAACAAACTGACACTTTTGGCTCCCCCGAACCGACTCTAAAATACCAAGTTGACAAAAATTAAAACAGACTCCAGCCGTGGGTTGCCTCCCACGAAGCGCTCTTTTAGTAACGTCCTTGAGCTGGACGATACCTGGATGGTATTAGGAGACATCCCAACTCAGATTCTCCTTCACGCTCACATCGGAGTTCATGAAGTACAGCTTCGGGGCTTCTCCGGTGAGCGTGAATCTCTTCCCGTTTGCATGTAAAAGCTTGGTACGTCCATCGGGAAGATGATCAACGAACTTGAACGGTCCGAACAGTTCTCTAGAGAGATCATCCTTCTTGAGTGTGACGATGGAAGGAATGAGGACTGTCGGCTTCTTCTTCTTGTTATTCTCCGGCTTGGTATCACCAGGATCGGTGATCGTCAGTACTTCCTTAGGAGACGCTTTCGGCTTCTCCCTCCATACTTGTTCTGGCGCGGTTTCTCGGAACTAATAGGTGGTGCAGCTGGCTCGGTGGAAGACGGTGGAATTTTTGGTCTCCAGACCATTTGGGTCTTCGTCTTCTTGTTCTTCCCTCGAGGTCTGCTTGGTTTAGCGCTTGGTGGCTTAGAAGAGGCTTTCAGTTCCTTCTTCTTAGGCGGCTTTTGAACGACAGATTTCTGCTTCTGCTCGGTAATCTGTTCAGCACCTGCAGTGTCAATTGATCTCAAAACACTGGAAGAAACATTAGAAATGAAGTTGACCGAGGCCAACTCCACAATCTCTACAGATAAACAATTTAATTCTCCTTTAGGAATGTATTTCATACCGTCCTTGAGACGAAATGTTGCAGTGTCCTTCCCAACCCTTAAAGTTAGAGAGCCATTTGGAACATTGACATTAATTCCGGCTGTCGCCATGAACGGCCGGCCCAAGAGAAGGGTAGAATATGTCTCTTGAGTATCCATAACTATATAATCAACGAAAAATCGGAACGGGCCACAACAAGTGATTATATCCTGGATCATTCCTCTGGGTTCTCTTAGAGTTTTGTCAGCGAACATTAAATTCATGTTGGCAGGTTGTAGTTCCCCTAGGTTCAGTTTCTTATATAAACGCATAGGCATGACATTTATAGAAGCACCTAGGTCAATTATACTACGCTCGACTGTAATGCCATTAATGATTAACGGTAATGTAAAAGGACCAGGATCAGAGCACTTAGCAGGGATAGGTATGGGTGGTGATTGAGAGATGATAGTTGAACACTCTCCGTAGAGAGAACAGATAGTGCTCCCTTCTTCTTCTCCAGGTTGTTCTGCTAACTGCTCCTGGTTGTGATGACTTTAGCTAGCTCGTTCTTCTCGGAGGAGTCGTTTTGAGACGGCGCCTGGTTGAAGAGGGGAATGCGAGCCATCACACTAGCAATTTTATTTATCATATCCTCTATTCTCTATCCTTGTGCGATCTGCCCTTTGTTAAGAGCGTCTTGCGCTTTGAACCTTTCCTCGTGATCATCAAGTCTTGCTGTAATTAGATCAAACTTCCTAACTATTCTCCTCTCCCAATTGTCCTCAGATATAAAATTCGGAGGCTGTTGTACTCTGGTAAATCTGGAAGGGTTTTGATAACCATTGTCCATGTATTGATGCCGGATCTAGTCGAGTTGGAAGTTGTAGGGAGGACGCTCATAAAAGCCTTCCCGTTTTTGAGGAGGTGTTCTGAACTGACAGTAGTCGGAGTAGCCTTTTTGATCCCTGGTGAAGCTGTGATCAATGAAGTTGACTTCCTTTTTAGGCCAGTTATTAGTTGTACGAGGATCTCTTTCATTTGTTTCTGTACTTCAATCTTGATCTGATCTTCACAGCTTGGCTGACTCATGGCTGCTCCAAACTGTCTCTCCCTATTTCTGGACTTAGATGCGCAGTCCACAAAGTGAAGGAGAGCAGCTTCTGGTTTGAGTGTTGTACAGTCGCCATCAGCTAAGGTGTTGACCCATTCAGCTGTTTCTTCATTCATCCCTTGGGCAAAGATTTCGGCTAGCGATGCTATCCTTGTAGAATGTCGTTCTTGAAGGGGGATAGTATTCCTCTATGAAGTCCTGAGCTAGACTATCCCAGTCAGTGTAGTAGCCAGGTGGTTTCGAGCTGAGCCATATCTTGGCATTGCCTTTAAGAGAGAATGGGAATACTTGTAAGCAAAGATTATTCTTACCGAGATTCCCTTTTTTAAATGTCTCGCACATGTCAAGGAAGTTCGCCAAATGTGTGCGGGGGTTTTCTTGCGGCTTCCCTTCGAAGTGAAGATCCTTAGAGACCATGCTCAGGAAAGAGATTGTGATCTTTCGGTCAGGGTCGTCATCACTGTCTGGCACGGCGACGCTAGCTCAGAGGTTAGTCGCAATCGGTCTACAGTAATCTGCCATGGTGCGCTGAGCAACTAGTACGGGATGAGAAGGTGGTGGTGAATCTGAAGTAGTGGATGGCGTGGATGAAGATGAGGAGTTCTCCTTCAACTCGTCGATCTTTTCAGGGATAGGTGGTGTAGGCGGAGTGGTTATGACTTGCTTCTGAGCTCATGGTTTCTTCGGCGGAGTAGAATTACCCGGCTTAAATTGAGAATGAGCGATCGAGCGGTTCATAAACATGTAGAACAACCTACAAGCAACAAAAGTAAACATACCTGCGTAAAATCGAAGTGGGTGGAAAAATGAAAGATGGAAAGTAGAAGAATAAATTGCCAGTTCTTCTTTCGAACAACCAAAAGAGAGTCCCCGACAACGGCGCCAATTTGGTGAACCTGTCGTTGAGGGTTCAACCAAATAAACTACTAATGCTAAGAAAAAGCTATAGCAGATCGTATTCCGAGGGTCTCCTATGACTGACTACTTCAAAACTGACAAAGTACTTGAATGCAAACACGTTGTGCGTGGTGTGAGTTCCACGACTTCTAATTCTAAGAAATGCGGATAAATTAAAAAAATTAAACTAAAGCAGATTGGAAATTAGGGTTTGAAAACAAGGATGACAGACGAACTTAGATTTTGAATCCCCCTTCGTTCCCAGAGCATTGGCAATCAACAGATCAGCGGATTTCGATTCTCATTCAATCAGTTACTAATACACCACTATAACTCCTTACCCTTAGGTTTAAGACCGGCGAACGTTCACTCTATCCGTTCTAACTACCAAGATTAACTAGCCGCCCGGGTACGGTCGCCTCTCGCAATGACTTAACTTAACTAGTGCAATTACTAATGATTTATGAGTTACTATTGCAGTGAATTAACCCTAACCGGTTCCTACGAAAGGCACGCTCCAATTATAAGGTTAATTGTTCAATTTGATGTTCTAAGGTAAGGCGAGCGTTCGCTTCTATCCTTAGCTGAACCAGAATCTAATCTAGGTGATCAATCCAGACAAGAAACATGAACAATGAAGAAGAAATCAAACATGAATGAGAAACTGATTGAATTTCGACTAATCACCGCCGATCCGTGCCGCTTTAAAGCCCTGGGTCACTTAGGGTTCATCTAGTCTAAGCTCTAACGAGTTTAGCTACTCATGATCATTACATAAGAAACAAAGACCAAGAAAGAGTTCATCATTCAAAGGAAGAACAAAAAAGAATCTGAAAAACCTAATTTAGACGACTCTGACAGACTTCGATCTTCGGTAGATAACACTCCTAGCTCCGGTTCGTCGAGGTGGAAGGGATGGCGTCACGATCTCTATCCGGCTCTTCGAACTCGAACTCCTCGCTCCAGAACTTGAGAGGATTCTCTGAATTCTGATCTCGAAAAGTTGTATTATGATTAATTATGATGTGTCCTTTTTTTCTGGGCCACCGGGTTAAGTATTTATACTTAACCCTAACTGATCCGGATTGGCCCGATATTTTCGCCGAAAACATAGGGATATTTTCGGCGAAAATCCTTGTGTAAATGGCCGGTCACTTAGCTGTTTCTTCTGTCCTTTTCGCCGAATAGGTTTCGGTCCGAAAACATATTGTTTTTGCCGAAACCATCCTTCAAGTACCATCAGTCGATTTGCACTAATATTTTCACCAAAAATAACAAGGTATTTTCGGTGAAATCTTCTTTGTAAACGGGCAGGAGATTGCTTGAACTCCTTTGATTGATTCCGGTTCAGTTCCTCAATGTTCCAATGCTTTAGACACGTCCATGGCTACTTTATTTGACGGCAAAAACCTGTGCTAACATGAAAACACTAGAAAACCATCAAATAGACCCGAAACGGGCCAAGGTAACACAAATGGCACGAGATAGGGCAATCGATTGAATATTCATTATTCTACCCTAAAAACCATGTCTTAAGCAAAGAAATGTAGCTTAAATGAGGCTGATAATCACGTCAAATCGAGTGTCATCAACGTGCAATGCTCAAAATCCGCTGAAAGGTCGATGCCCTGTGCTATGGCGAGTTCAGCACCTATATGCTCAACCGGAACACGAGGAATGTCGGGGCCCCATTTGTCACCGAGTTGGAGATTGTCGATCAGAATTGAAATGAAAGGTCCTCCCGGAAGCTCAGAAGGAAGTTTCTTGGCGGTAGTGCGCTTGTGAAAGAATCGTGCAAGCCACCATCCGGGATGCAGGTTGGCATCCACGTCTAAAGCACGGAATAACACAAGGTCCTCCAAAGAAACATGTCGATGGCTCGTCTTGCTGCAATAACACAGAGATTGCACCCAAACATAATGCAAGAATTTAAGAATAGGGTGAAAGATGTCACCGACCGAGGGGTTGACGATGGGTGAGATCTCATCTTCGCAGAAGGCCCATCTCCACACGTCTGGGTAAGGAGCACTCGTGATGGAGTATGTATCCGTGAAGCCAGCTAATGTTGTATCGAGGTTGACGTGCGGATCCAGCAGGCGGCCGAACTCATGAAGGGACTTCTCATGAAGAACACCACCGAGGCGAAAGGATACGAATTTCTGCTCACGTATGGGCTTCGGGGTGTGGCGCTGGAACGAACTCTAGAACTCTTGAAGAGCGACAAGCGGGTAGGGGGAGCCATGAGCGGTTAGCACTCGTAAACCAGCTTTATGAAGGGCGGTGTCGACGGTCGAGTGCCAAGCCGGATTGTGCGCCTTGAGACCGTCTAGAGAAAGAACAGCCACTTTAGCCGGAGGGATGTCTTTGATCTTCTGAAAGACCTCTAGCTGGTGCGGCTCCAGGGCTGCGAGGAAAGGTTGTAGGGCCACATTGGCAGGTGCAGGAATAGATGAGATAGGAGTCACAGGGGTCGGTTCATCCTCAGGGATGATGGCTACAACGGACGAAGTTGGTGCAGCTGGTGCAGGTGGTCGGGAGGCTGGGGTTCGGGTCTGGCGAGTTGAGGATCGTTGCGCTCTATCTGCACTGGTAGTCTTAAAACGTTTGGGAGCCCTATAAAACACAACTCAGGAAAGACCAGCATCAGAAGACAAGACTTCTACCCCACACTTAGGTTGACAAGTGTGGGGTAAGCCAATAAAATCGAGAGATCATCGAATCGAGATATAGCAGGAAAGAGCTGTCAATCAATTAAGCAAGCATGAGGAATGGAATGACTCATGAACACGAACTCACATACAACAAGTTACGAGCCTAAAAAGGTCACAAGGGAATGCCAAAACCTAGCCAATTGTATCCGACATAGCAAACATGAAAAACTGAGGGAGAACCAAAAAGTCAACCAAAGTCAACCATGTCAAAAATCAAAAGTCAAAAAGCCAAAAGATTCACAATCAAGGGCTGAACAACTAATCGTGAAGACATGACTCGAGAAAACGATTGGAAATCCGAGAAAACGACGAAAAGAGCTTGAAAACTAGGTTGAGAGGAGCCGGAGCCGAAAAGCTCCGACTCAAGGGTTTGAAATGAGGGCTAGGCAAAGGAGAAGGGTGGCGGTCGGCGGCCGAAGGGGTGGCGGTGGCTAGGCAATCGGCGGGCAGGTGGCAGCGGTCGAGTGGTCGGGCGGCACCGGGTTTCAAAACAGTGGGGAGAGGGAATCGGTTGAAGTTTTCGGGTGGAGGAGCGAAAATATGAGGGAAGGGAGCCGCTTAAATAGGCGTCGGGTAGCACAACATTTTCGGCGAAAAAGAGTGGTCATTTTCGGCGAAAAGTTCCTTTATAATGAAAATCCGGTTCGGTGAAAATGGATGGAGTTTGTGGTCGAAAAGTTGGAACAGGAGGAACAGGGAGTTTTACAACCAAAATTTTCAGCGAAAAAGAGTGGTTATTTTGGCGAAAATATGCTTGGGAATGGCGACAGTGTTTTTTTTTTGTCAACAAAGGGTTTCAAAACAAAACGACTCAAAATGAAAATAACTAACTCCAGCCGTGGGTTGCCTCCCACGAAGCGCTCTTGTTTAACGTCCGTGAGCCAGACGATACATGGATTCAGATCACGGATCCGTCGTGCCAGACTCCAGCCGTGGTGCACGTCGATGGAAGAGACCGCTAATCCTTGCAGGTACTTCTTAAGCCTATGCCCGTTGACCACAAACGGCTCTTGATCGTGCAATTTGATGTAGACGCTGGCTAAGGGTGTCTGCCGAACCACGATATAAGGGCCGGACCAACGGGACTTCAGTTTACCCAGGAAGAGCTTCAATTGAGAGTTATATAAGAGGACTTCTTCTCCAGGGTAAAATTGCTTGATCATTTTTAGTTGAGAGTCATGAATTCTCTTCGTGCGCTCTTTATATAACTTCGTGCTCTCATATGCGTGGAGACGGTGCTCTTCAAGCTCAGCGATCTGGTCGTGGCGGTTATTTCCTGCTACTGCATAGCTCATATTCAACTCTTTGTTAGCCCAGAATGCCTTGTGCTCAAGTTCAACTGGTAAATGACATGCCTTGCCATAGACCAGGTGATACGGTGAGGTACCGATGGGAGTCTTATAGGCAGTTCGATAAGCCCATAAGGCATCATTGAGCTTAGATGACCAGTCCTTGCGAGACCGGCCAACTGTCCTATCAAGAATCCGCTTGAGCTCACGGTTCGTCACTTCCGCTTGACCATTCGCTTGAGGATGATAAGTTGTGGACATTCGGTGGGTGACGCCAAAGCGTTTGCACACCCGGTCGAATTGTCCATGGAAATGGGTACCCCTATCGCTTATGATGGAGCACGATGAACCGAAACGCGTGAAAAGACGTGTAAGGAAACGAGCCACCACGCTTGAATCATTAGTGGGTAGAGCTTCAGCTTCAGCCCACTTAGAAACATAATTAACGGCTACAAGAATATACTTGTTTCCGTTGGAGGGTGTGAACGGACCCATAAAATCGATTCCCCACACAAAAAATTTCAACAGTTAAAGAAACAATTTGGGGCATCTCATTACGGTTAGAGATGTTACCTGATCGCTGGCATGCATCACAACGTGGAGCAAAAACGTCGCAGTCACTAAAGATTGAAGGCCAATAAAAAACCTGTTTTGAGTACCTTTCTTGCCGTGCGGTTTCCTCCAAAGTGTCCTCCGAACTGTCCTTCATGGCACTTACGCATGATGTCAGCTGCTTCAGTGTAAGAGACACATCTCCGGATCATTCCGTCAAGACTGATGCGATATAGAAAGGCTCATCCCAGAAGTATGACTTGGCTTCTTTAAAGAGCTTCTTGCGTGCATTGAAATCCAGCTCAGGAAGTGCAATGCCGTGTGAGAGATAGTTAGCCAGAGTTGCATACCAAGGCTCCTCTGAATCAGCGGCATTACTCAGATCTTGAGCGTGAGGGATTGCCCAGGGCTCGATAGCTATGTTGTTAACCTGTTCATATGTTTCAACACGCAACAGCTCGCCAGGGAAAGAATCATTGATAGGGGTAGTAGACTTACCTATTTGTGATTCCTCCAGTCGGGAAAGATGATCCGCTGCTAGATTCTCTGCTCCCTTCTTATCTTTAATTTCTATGTCGAACTCTTGGAGGAGAAGGATCCATCGGATGAGGCGTGGCTTCGAGTCCTGCTTGGCTAATAAATGGCGCAGGGCAGCATGATCTGTGTAGACGATGGTATGTGAAAGAACCAAATACTGTCTAAACTTATCAAAGGAGAAAACGATAGCCAGAAGCTCTTTCTCCGTAGTAGTGTAGTTTCTCTGAGCATCATTGAGTGTCTTGCTCGCAAAGTAGATGACATGAAATCTCTTCTCCTTCCTCTGACCAAGAGTCGCGCCAACGGCGAAGTCGCTGGCATCGCACATAATCTCGAATGGAAGATTCCAATCCGGTGCTGTAAGAGTTGGTGCGGTGGTGAGTTGAGTCTTCAAGGTTTCAAAGGCTTCAAGACAGGCTTTATCAAAGACGAAAGGAACATCTTTCTCAAGAAGCTTCGTCATTGGAAGAGTGGTCTTGGAGAAATCTCTGATGAATCTTCGGTAAAATCCAGCATGACCCAGGAAACTTCGAACCGTCTTAACTGAGGTCGGTGGTGGTAAGCTGGCAATGGTCTCAAGCTTGGCACGATCGACTTCTATACCTGTCTTAGATGTCATGTGGCCCAGAACAATGCCTTCGGTAACCATGAAGTGACATTTCTAACCATGAAGTGATCAATGAACGGCAGTGGAAGGTGATCTTTCTTGGTGGCATCATTGAGTCGTCGATAATCGATACAGACTCTCCATCTAGTAACTGTGCGGGTAGGAATGAGTTCACCCTTCGGATTAGGGATGACTGTGATCCCTCCTTTCTTCGGAACGACTTGAGTCGGACTGACCCAAGGACTGTCGGCAATAGGATAGATGTACCGGCATCTAGAAGCTTGAGTACTTCTTTCTTTACAACTTCCTGCATCAGAGGGTTAAGTCGGCGTTGCGGTTGTCTGACTGGTTTGAATTCTTCATCAACGACTATCTGATGTTTGCAGAAAGTTTCAGAGATGCCTCTGATGTCTGCTAACTGCCAGGCAATAGCTCGGACATGCTTCTGGAGTAGCCTAATCAATTGCTCTTTCTGCTCGGGAGATAGGTTCGAACTGATGATGACTGGTAACTGGTAGTCCTTCCCCATAAATGCGTATTCTAGGTGGTCAGGCAGCTCCTTCAAAGTAAGTTCTGGCGGATTCTCGTATGAGGTAGTAATCCGACTCGATGCTGGCTCAATATGTGTAGGCGCGATGATGGGTGTGAATGTCGCCTTCTGCTCGTCTAACTCATCTTGCCATAAGCGTTGCTCTGGATCTTCTAACGCATTATCAATCCCTGAAATCAAACACAACTCTAGCGGATCACTAAATAAAGCATTAGTAAAGGAGTCGGCCAAGGCCAACTCTAGGGGATCAACAGTATAACATTTATCATCTTGAGCAACAGAATATCTCATGCTATCTTTAATGTGGAATGCAACACTCTCTTGTCCTACACTTAAAGTTAACAGGCCTTGTTTGCAGTTAATATTTACACCAACAGTTGCTAAGAAAGGTCGACCTAGGATAAGTGTTCCGTCTAACTCACGAGTATCTAAAACAACGAAATCTGCAATTATAGTAAACGGACCACATCAAACAGCTACATCTTCTATTATACCTCTAGGTAGTTTGACAGACCTATCGGCTAACACGAGATGCAGAGTAATCAGTTTTAATTGCCCTAGATTCAGCTTTTCATATAGATAAACAGGCATAACATTAATAGAAGCACCAGAATCAACCAGACTGCGATCAATTTTTATGCCATTAATAATGCACGGTAATGTAAAAGAACCGGGATCAGGACACTTAGCTGGGGGTGGTGGCGGCTGTCGAATGGGAGATGGCGCACCGAGAATAGATGCGCATTCATTAGTAAGCGTGATGGAGTACGCCTCCCCGTTCTTCACTTTCTTCACGAGATCCTTAAAGAACTTCCCAAGTGGTGGTATGATCTCCACAGCTTCAGTCACTGGTATCTTGATCTCTGCAGTCTTAAGAACATTGTACCACTTCTTGTACTGAGTGTCGTGATCCTTAGCCTTGCTCATTGCAGCTTTTGGGAAGGGAATCCGCGGAACATATGGCGCCAAAGCAGGCTCAGGAGCTATCCTGGGCGGAGGAGGAGGAGGAGCGGATGCTTCCTCTTCCTCTTCTGTGATATCTTCAATTTCTGGCATATCCATGGCAGCACTGGTACCTGGTATCACGTCAGGTTCCGGAGCCTTTGGATCAGTTGTTTGCTTGCCGCTCCTGGTGGTAATAGCTTGAGCGTGTTCGCTCTTTGTACCGGAGTCTGCTGGAAATGCTACTGGATTAAGGAGAGGATTGCTAGTAAAGAGTTTAGTTGGGTGCAGGGATTATCATCTGGCCTCCCTTCGAATTGTACGTCCTTAGAGATTAGTTCTAGGAGAGGAATCTTAATCTCATAGTTAGGGTCATCGTCATTAGAAAGCACGGTGATGGGGGATCGAAAGTTGGATGCACGCGGCTAACTGTAGTCCGCAACACTCTTAAGATTAACCATTGCGGTAAAGGAAGATGGAACGGAAGTGACCCGTTTCTGTACCTGCTATGATCTACAAGAAACAAAAACAAACACAACCGGTGTAAAATCAAAGTGTGATGGAAAATGAAAGATGGAAAGGTAGAAGAATACAAATGCCAACTCTTCTTTCAATGAAATAAAAGAGTCCTCGGTAACGGCGCCAATTTGATGAGCTGCAGAATAGCGGTCGATCAAATAACTACCAAGCTGTGAAGCTAGGGTAGATCGTATTCTAGGGGTTTCCTCTACTTCCTTACTCAAAGGTGTTGGCAAAATAATTCAAGGTTAAACATGTTGTGCGTGGTGTGAGTTCCACGTCTTCTATACTAAAATGCAAAGATAAATTGAAATGAAATTAAAGCAAAGAAAGATTGAAGATTGATTGATTGACCAGAAGGATGACAGATAAACTTAGACTTCGAATCCCCCTTAGATTACCATAGCAACAGCAGTCAACAGACCAACGATTTTTGATTCTAGTTCATTCACTTCACAAACACCACCATAACTCCTGACCCTTAGGATTAAGACTGGCGAACGTTCGCTCTATCCGATCTAGCTACCACGATTAATTAGCCGCCCGGGTACGGTAGCCTCTCGCAACGACTTAACTTAATTGGTGCAAATTCTAATGATTAATGAGTTACTCTTGCAATGGATTAACCCTAATCGGTTCCTACGAAAGGCACACTCCAATTATAAGGTTAATTGTTCAACTTGATGTTCTAAAGTAAGGCGAGCGTTCGCTTCTATCCTTAGCTTAACAAGAATCTAATCTAGGTGGCCAAACCAGACAAGAAACACAGAGAACGAAGAACAAATCAAACATGAAAGATGAAACTGAATGAATTTCGAATCTAATCACCGTCGATCCGTGACCGCTTTAAACCCTGGGTCACTTAGGGTTCATCTAATCTAAGCTACACGAGTTTAGCTACTCATATTCAATACAGAAGAATCGAAGATAGACAAAGAATACATCTCCGGTAGGGTAGACAGAGAAGAACTGTAAAACCTAATTTCGATGACTCCTGGAAGCTTCAATCTGCTGGATCTTCAACTCCTAGCACTGGCTCTCCGAGATGGATGGATGGCGTCACGATCCGTTCCTGGCTCCTCGAACTCTATCCACTCGTTCTCTCCCTTTCTCAGTCTTAGAAGTTTTCTCCATTTTTGTGTGTGTGTGATAAATTGATTTTCTTTAGTTATCCGCGTGTTTCAATATTTATACCTAATCGGTGATTTCTGAATTTCCACTGAGATTTTCGCCGAAAATCCAAGGATATTTTTGGCAAAAATATCTGTTTAAATGTGGCTTCATCCCGCTGTTTCTTCCGGTTGGTTCTGCTTGGGGTTTTCGCCGAAGATGCTTATGAATTTTTGCCGAAGTCTTCCTCTCGATTGGGTCAGTGGATTCTTATTTCATTTTCGGCGAAAACCCAAGGGTATTTTCGCCGAAAATATATGTGTAAATGGGGCAGGAATTCTTTTGGGTTGAACGACTTTTCTGGCTGATGCGAGTGTGATTCCTCGGGGTTCTAGTGCCTTAGACACGTCCTTGGCTACCACATTTGATGGCGAACACCTGTGCTAACATGAAAATACTAGAAAACCATCAAATAGACCCGAAACGGGCCAAGGTAACACAAATGGCACGAGATAGGGCAATTGATTGAATATTCATTATTCTACCCTAAAAACTGTGTCTCAAGCAATGAAATGTCGCTTAAATGAGGCTGATAATTACGTTAATTCAAGTGTCATCATTGATTGACTAAGACAGAAGACAGACAAGCTTAGATTTCGAATCCCCCATAGATCACTAGAGCATAGGCAATCAATAGATCAGCGGTTTCCGATACTAGTTCATTCAGTTCTCAGACACCACCATAACTCCTGACCCTTAGGTTTAAGACTGGCGAACGTTCTCTCTATCCGATCTAGCTACCACAATTAATTAGTCGCCCAGGTACGGTCGCCTCTTGCAACGACTTAACTTAACTGGTGCAAATTCTAACCATTTATGAGTTACTCTTGCAGTGGATTAACCCTAATCGGTTCCTACGAAAGACACAATCCAATTATAAGGTTAATTGTTCAACTTGATGTTCTAAAGTAAGGCGAGAGTTCGCTTCTATCCTTAGCTTAACAAGAATCTAATCTAGGTGGCCAAACCAGACAAGAAACACAGAGAACAAAGAACAAATCAAACATGAAGGAGAAAATGAATGAATTTCGAATCTAATCACCGCCGATCTGTGACCGTTTTAAAGCCCTGGGTCACTTAGGGTTCAACTAATCTAAGCTATACGAGTTTAGCCACTCATATTCAATACAGAAGAATCAAAGAAGAACAAAGAATACATCTCAGGTAGGAAAGACAGAGAAGAACTGTAAAACCTAATTTCGATGAATCCTTGCAGCTTCAATCTGCCGGATCTTCAACTCCTAGCACTGGCTCTCCGAGATGGATGGATGGCGTCACGATCCATTCCTGGCTCCTCGAACTCTATCCACTCGTTCTCTCTCTCTCTCAGTCTTGGGATTTTTCGTCCCGTGTAAAATTGTGTGTAAGTTATGATTCCTCATTTAGCCACTTGATTCAATATTTAAACCTAACCGGCGACTGCTGCTTTTCACTGGAATTTTCACCGAAAATCCAAGGATATTTTGGCAAAAATATCTGCTCAAATGTTGGCTTGATCCGTCTATTTCTTCCGGCTGAAAAAGCTTAGGGTTCTCGGCGAAAACATCCCAAGGTTTTCGTCGAAAACTCCTTCTTGTGAGGGACAGTTGATTCCTTCTTGGATTTTCGGCAAAAACCCAAGGGAATTTTCGCCGAAAATGTGTGTGTAAAGTGGAGCAGGAATTCTTTGACTTGAGTGATTTCTTCGGTTGATTCAGGTGGGATTCTTTGGGGTTCCAACGTCTAAGACACGTCCTTGGCTACCGTATTTGATGGCAAAAACCTGTGCTAACATGAAAACACTAGAAAACCATCAAATAGACCTGGAATGGGCCAAGGTAATACAAAAGTCACGAAATAGAGCGGTTGAGTGAATACTCGCTATTCTACCCTAAAAACTGTGTCTTAAGCAATGAAATGTCGCTTAAATGAGGCTGATAATCATGTTAATTTGAGTGTCATCAAAATACCCCACACTTAAGCTTTTGCTTGTCCTCAAGCAAACTGAATAGAAACGCTCATATTCACAAATGATAAGCTCGATTAAATTGGAGCTCAATCAAACACAATGAATTATTATACAGATAGATCATAGAACAAGAAACCTAACATGCATACAGATCAACCAAACAACCTGGTCTCACTAATAAACTGCACACGACAAGTAATCGTAACCAATCATGCACGAATTTGACCTGACCGACCAGACTCCTCGCACAGGAAATATTTAGTAAATTGGGAACTCTCACTCTCTGTGTTTAAGGACGTGTTTCTACTCTCAATCATTTTCTGTTACTGAATTCTGTCATAAGTTTGCATTTCGACCACATCTCCACCACTGTGACAACACGAGTAACCAGTCAAGAAGGACTTCCCTGCTAGGACTGTAACGAATTCTACACTATAAGGGTTTATGATGAGATGGATGATGGGAAAGTATGATGATGGCTTTGGTGCGGTGTAGCTTTCGACTAACTTCCCTCGAATCTAATCTGTGGCTTCCTACCATCTAACCAGACACGGGTGGAATAGTGAACGCTCGTCCTATGATACCCTTAAGCAACCTAGCACTTATTTTCTTTCAACACATTTTTCTGACTTTTCTTTTGATTTCGTTCTTCCGTATGTAGAGAGAAGAACGTTTATTGGACTTAAATCTTTTTGGCTTTTCTGATTTTTTTTCTTTTTCATTTTTTTGAAACTTGCTTCTTTTCTTTTTCTATTTTTTTTCTTTTGTGTCGATTCTTTCTTTTAGTTGCTAGAGGGGTTTACACGTCTGGACATAATAGCTAAGACCACCTGTTTAATGGCTATAGGCAGGTTACCACAAACCATCTTCCGGTAGGTCAATCTCGAACTACAACCACAGGGGATCAACTGGGAATGGCTGTAATGTATATCGAACTGAAAGAACAGGCCAAACTCAAGGGTTTAAACCTAATGGATTTAACGTTTGGTAGGCTATCTGGCTTAGTAGCTGAATCTAGGTGCCCCTATCATTCTAAAACTCGTGTCATTGTGTGGTCTCGAATAGGTCTCATGCAAATTCTAACTCTTTCAAGCAAATAGAAAATCACTGAAAAAAATAGAAATTGTAAGTTACGTGCAATGGATCAAAAGCTCACATTTGGCTTGCTAGTCGGATTCGGTCATTTTCATGCAAGCAGGGCTACAACTACAAGTGTGATTTTAAAAATTCTGTTCTGGCCAGGTAATTTAGCATCAAAGTATACACGTTGGTTCTCAAGTTCTAGGTTAAGCAGTCTAAGCATCATTATGAAGGATTGAACAAAAACTTAACATCAAAAATCAAGAACTGAGCCATTCTATTGCTAGAGAGACTGGACAGTAATCACGAGGCATACAAAGATATAGGCAATCAAGATCATGCATGGTTCTTGATGTGATCATATTTAGTACATTTTAAGTCCTTGATTAGCCTAGGGATCTCCCATGTTTGACCTCATTTTGCTATGATTTATATGCCTTTATTGGAGTTTTATGCAAAGTGCTATCTTGTTGTCTGGTTGCCAATTTGAGGCCAATTCTATGTATATTGAAGTTGTTTTCATTGCATTTTCAGGTTTTGGCATTGAATTACTGGTGACAAGGAGCACCCAGGTTCAAACGGGAGGTCAATCGGAGCTAGGACGGAGGAGTTATGGACGTTGCAAAATCGAAGAAAATACAACTTTCCTGAAGAAGTTTTCGGCGAGAACTTAGAGTTCTCGAACCGAAAACTCTAAGCAGACAGCGGACTTTTGATCTTTGAAGAAATTTTCGGCGAAAATAGTTCAGAGTTTTCGCCAAAAATATTAGAAGAAATGCAGCAGCCGTTCGGTGTTCTCAAAGAAGTTTTCGGCGAAAATGTTACACAATTTTCGCCGAAAATTCCAGCTATTTCCTGCGTGCTATATAAAGAGGGAGGCGGCGAAAATCTGAGGGCATCATTCTATTTTATATAACACACGTCCGTCTTCTCTCTCACCCTACAATCGGCGATCATCATCAGCTCCTCTCAACCAATCATCATCCACCCTCAATTGTTGATCAACTTGAAGATCTAAGTGAAGCCTTCCACCCTTGGATTGGAGCTTGAAGAGCTAAGTGGGAAGATCCTCCATGGAAGCAAGGATGGTCTCCTCTACCCAAATTCAGGTTTCTTCCATGGTCATGCTAGGCTAAGCTTAGGTTTAGTTTAGTGGGGGATGGATCAAGCTAGGATAGATGATTGATTGTATGGATTGAGTTTCTCTTAGCCATTTGTGTAAGATGATGATCCTAGACCTTGTGCTTTGTAGCCATTAGAGTTTGATTTACTCTTTTGGTATTGTTTATGTCTTTCAATACATGAGAATGATTGATTGATGTTGATCTAAGGTTGTAGGATTGTAATTGGATGATTTGAGAGATTGGATTATACAATTGCAACCATTTTGAGCTTGTTGTCCTTGTTGTCATTTTATCAAACACTTGGTGTGCTTTTAGTTTTCTCTCATTTGAAGGTTGAAATACCCTTTTGATTGCTAGACTAGTGTTATATGATTGACATGAGAGTGTCTTGCATCATTTACCTTGTGTTGGATGATTGTTGGCATAGAATTCAAGTTCCAAGCATTTCATTGAGCAAGTTAAGGCACTCCATTACCTTTGTTCACATAGCGAGAGCATGGTGCATTTGGTCTAGGAGTAGAGAGTCAATTGTACGAGAGTTCGTTGATTCTACTTGAGTGAATTGCATGGTCATTAGTTTACACATCGTTGCTTGAGATTCAATCCAGCTTTCATGAACCTTGAGCTTGAAGAAACCCTTGCTAAGCTAAACTCCCTTCTCTCTTGTTTGATCCTCAATTTCACTTCTTAGTTTTTCCTTGTTTGCTTATGCTTTTGATTTGTTCTCTTTAAAAACCAAAACTCAATTTTAAATGTTTAGACCGTTCATGAACTTTGTGAGTATTAGCCTATGAGAGGACCTCGTGGAATACGACCTTGGTAAAAATTCCTTATCAAGTTTTTGGCGCCGTTGCCGGGGACGTCTCATTCCTAAGAAAGCAATTATTAGTGAACCGATCTTTACACTTCCTTCCAATTTCCTTTTAGCTTCCTTGTTACTCTTTGTTTACTTTGTTATCCCGCATTGTTATATTACTCGGGTGTGTTCGTTGTGCTTGTTTGCAGGAGATTGGAGTTAGTGCATGAGGCGTTCAGCTCATCTTCAAGCACGAATCCAAGGACTAGAACAAGTGCTCGAACCACGAACTACTTCCCCACCTCCTACAGCTGAAGAACAAGAAGTTGACCGCATCTCACACCACACTATGTCTCATCATGAGGATGAGGATAACCAATCGGAACATTCACATCACACTAATGAAGATGATCAATCGCAAAGAGGTGCGAGGCGCACACTAGCCGATTATGCTGCCCCAACCTCGAAGGGGCAGCCTCGAGTATCGTGCGAAGACCGGTAAATGCAAGAAACTTCGAGTTGAAGCCTAATATGATTCAGATGGTAGAGAACGGAGTGGTGTTCAACATTATAGACGGAGAGTGCCCATCTAGACACTTGAAGGACTTCCTAGAGATATGCGATACGGTGAAGAACGATCAAGTTCACCCAGATTATGTGCGACTCCGACTCTTTCCCTTCTCCCTGAAAGGTAGAGCCAAGTCTTGGTTGGAGAACCAACCTAGTAGAACATTCACTACATGGGAGAGACTAGCCGAAGCCTTCCTCAAGGATTTCTTTCCTCCTTACATGACGGATGCAATCCGAGATCGAATGAATCACTTCACACAACACAAGGGAGAGCTCTTCTATGAGACTTGGAATAGGTTCTGAGCCCTTCTTCGGTCTTGTCCTCATCACAACTTCGCCAAATGGAGTTTGGCGGATATATTTGCTAGATCCCTGGATTTTGAGAATTCCAGGATGATCAACCAAGCCGCCGGAGGTGATCTAAGGATGCTCACTCCCGAAGATGCTCTAGAGCTCTTCGCGGAGATGGCCAACAAGACGAGGAGTTGGTCTCGACAACAACCTCCAAGGTCTAAGTATGGAAGTGACACTCACTATGACTCTAGAGCTATAAGTGTTGATGCACCAAAGGATTCGTCTACCTATGGGAAGAAGCCTAAGCTACCGGGACACCGAGATGAGGATGACCCTATGTTTGCGCTCCTCATGTCTAAGATCGATGCTATGGCATCTCAGGTAAGTAACTTGAGTATCCCTAAGCATCCCTCCAAGGTTCCATCATCTCAAGTGGGTAATCCCCCAGTTGCTTCAATATACTGTTGTGAATGTTGTGGGGGTCAGGGTCACGACTTCAGTGCTTGCCCTTCCGCCACTCCTGAGCTTGGCCAAGGCGACCACAATGAGGAGGTAAGCTTCACACACGGTCAGGGATTCCATGGTAATTTCAGCCCCAAGGTAACTATCAAGGTACCTATAACCGACCTTGGAACCAAGGTGGTGGATACAACAAGTCTAACCAAGGGTACCAAGGCCAAGGGAGTCAAGGTAGTGGTTATAACAAGGGTTACAACCAAGGAAATCAGGTGGATTCCAAGGTTATAGAGGGTATCAAGGCAACCAATGGTCTCAAGGAAGTAATCAAAACCACGGTAGTCAATGGACTCAAGGAGGTCACCAAGGACAAGGGAACCAAGGGGGAAATCAATGGAATCAAAGTGGACATCCAAATCAAGGTCCCCAAGGTCCTACTCCACCGGGAATGTACAATCATAGAGGTGATGGACCACCCGGATTCAACAAGCCACCTCACAACAAGGAGGGCGTTTCTCCAATATCTTAAGAGGATACCAACGCGGCAATGATTCAACTTATAAAAAATCAACAAGCTTCGATTGCAAATTTGGAGAATCAAATGGGACACATTGCTAAGACACTTTCGGAACGACCCTCGTGTACTTTGCCTTCCAATACCGAGGTCAACCCAAAAGGTCCGGAGCATTGCAAGGTAGTGACATTGAGAAGTGGAAAACCTTTGCAAGATGCAACCCCTTCCCCAATTGACTCTCAAAAGGTACAAGATCCTAATCTAATGGTTGATGAAGATGATATCAAGGATCCTTCGGATGAAGTTGAGGTTGAAGTCGAACCTCCTACGGGTAATGTGAGTACTAAGGTTGCCAAGGAACCTAGTAAGGCAACATCGAGTACACCACCGGTCTCTCCTCCCGCACCGGTTGTACCTCCATACAAGCCTAAGCTTCCATACCCCTCTCGAGTGAGTAAGGATGGCCTTGAGAAGGTTTTTAAGAAGTTTGTAGAGCGGCTTAGTCAAATGCAATTTTCTCTTCCGTTTCCCGAAGCTATGACTATGATGCCTCAATATGCTAAGTTCATGAAGGAACTCTACACCAACAAGAGGAAGCTACCGGAGACGTCTATAGTTCACCTCAATGAGGAATGCTCCACCGTTCTCTTCAAGAGTCAACCGGAAAAGCTTAAGGATCCAGATACTTTTACTATCCCTTGTGCTCTAGGTAATACCTCTTTGGCTAATGGTCTTGCGGATCTAGGTGCTAGTATCAATGTCATGCCTTATTGCATATTTGAGAAACTAGGATTATCTAATCTTCGTCCTACTCGTATGTACATTTAACTTGTGGACAAGTCGACCAAGAGTCCTAGGGGGATTGTTGATGATGTGCTAGTTAAAGTTGGTTCTTTTGTTTTCCTAGTTGATTTTGCGGTCATTGATACCGATGATGTGGATGTCTCATTGATATTTGGTAGACCATTTCTTGCTACTTCTCGTGCTTTAATTGATGTGCATAATGGGAAATTGACATTGAGAGTAGGACAAGAGAGTGTCACATTTTGCATAGCCGATGGCATGAAATGTGCTCACGCACAAGATGATTTAGAGTACTCGTGTGACACTATTGCTTTGGCTAGTGTGTGTAGTATTTCTAACTTCGTGTGTCGAGATTCTTTGGATGTTTGCCTTAGAATGAATGTGCAAGAACATTTATACACCCCAGAATTAAAAGCTCAGGTGGCTTATCTTGATGAAGGGAGAGACAAGTTGGAAAGTGAAACAGTTTTTGTTGCTCTTCCGAAGGTAGAAAGGGTGAAGACCTCTTATGAAGAATCACCTACTCTTGAGCTCAAGCCTCTTCCCACTCATTTGGAGTATGCTTTTCTAATGCCAAACTCTAAGCTACCAGTCATCATCAATTCAAAGCTCCCGCCCGAGCAAAAGGACCGTCTAGTGGAGTTCCTCAAGAAGTACATGAGAGCTATTGCGTGGAGCATCTCGGATATTCGAGGTATAAGTCCCACATTTTGCTCACATCGGATCCTCATGGAGGAAGATTTCAAGCCGGTTGTGCAACCTCAAAGAAGATTGAATCCTAACATGAAAGAAGTTGTGAAGAAAGAGATTATAAAGCTCATGGATGCGGGGATTATCTTTCCTATCTCGGATAGTCCTTGGGTTAGCCCCGTGCAAGTTGTTCCCAAGAAAGGAGGGATCACGGTGGTAGCTAATGACAAGGATGAGCTTATCCCGACAAGGACGATCACCGGGTGGCGAGTTTGCATAGATTATCGTCTCCTCAATGATGCCACTCGGAAGGATCACTTTCCTCTACCTTTCATGGATCAAATGCTCGAGCGTCTCTCCGGTCACGAGTACTATTGTTTTTTGGATGGCATGTCTGGATACTTCCAAATACCGATTGCTCCGGAGGACATCGAGAAGACCACATTCACATGCCCTTTTGGTACGTTTGCTTATCGCCGAATTCCTTTTGGGTTATGTAATGCCCCCGCTACCTTCCAACGGTGTATGCTTGCCATCTTTGATGATTGTGTTGTAGATATCATGGAAGTGTTCATGGATGATTTCTCGGTCTTTGGGGATTCGTTTGATCTTTGTTTGAGGAACCTTGAGAAGGTGTTGCACCGTTGTGAAGAGACCAATCTCGCATTAAGTTGGGAGAAGTGCCATTTCATGGTCAATGAGGGGATTGTTCTTGGTCACAAGATCTCTAGGAGGGGCATTGAGGTCGATAAGGCAAAGCTAGAGACCATCTCTCAACTTCCTCCACCATCCTCCGTGAAGGCCGTGAGAAGTTTCTTGGGGCATGCCAGTTTCTATAGGCGCTTCATTAAAGACTTCTCCAAGATAACTACTCCTATGATTCGGCCTCTCGAGAAGGATGTGGAATTCCAATTTGATGATGAATGCATGCGAGCTTTTGAAATCCTAAAGGATAAACTCACAAATGCTCCTATACTCATTGCTCCGGATTGGTCAAAGTCATTTGAGTTGATGTGCGATGCTAGTGATTACGCTGTTGGAGCGGTTCTAGGCCAACGAATTGACAAGAGATTCCATCCAATATACTATGCAAGTAAGACTCTCAATGAAGCTCAAAGGAACTATACAACTACAGAGAAGGAGCTCTTGGCCATAGTGTTTGCTTTTGATAAGTTTAGGTCCTACTTGGTGCTTTCTCACACTATTGTCTTCACGGACCACCAAGCTTTAAGGTACCTTCTATCTAAGACCGATGCTAAACCAAGATTGATTCGATGGGTTCTTTTGTTGCAAGAGTTTGACATTGAAATTCGAGATAAGAAGGGATCCGAGAATGTAGCCGCTGATCACTTGTCTCGTTTGAAAGAAGCTGAAATGGTACACAACAGTAATGAAGAAATCAATGATGACTTCCCCGATGAGCTATTATTCGCGTTAGCAACTTTGGAGTTCAAGGAACCGTGGTTTGCGGATTTAGCTAACTACCTTGCTAGTGGATACTTGAAGGAGGGTCTCTCCACTCAAGACAAAAGGAAGTTCTTTGCGGATTTGAAGCATTACTATTGGGATGATCCTTTTGTGTTTCGAATTGGCTCCGATGGGATGATTAGAAGATGTGTTACCCATGGCGAAGCGAAGGACATCATACTTCATTGCCACTCCGGTCCTATGGGTGGGCATCATGGGGCAAATCGCACGGCTCGCAAGGTACTTGAGTCCAGATTCTTTTGGCCTTCGATCTTTCAGGATTGTCAAGATTTTGTCAAGTCTTGTGATGCATGTCAATGTTCAGGTAACATCTCTTCCCGTGATGAAATGCCTCAAAATGTTTCGTTAGTGGTAGAAATATTTGATATTTGGGGTACTGATTTCATGGGAACGTTTCCTCCTTCGCATGATAACAAGTACATTCTAGTTGCGGTTGATTATGTGTCTAAATGGGCGGAGGCACAAGCTTTGCCTACCAATGATACCCGGGTTGTAGGGAAGTTTCTTGTTAAGTTGTTCACCCGATTTGGTGCTCCTCGTGCTATTATTAGTGATCGAGGTACTCACTTTCAAGGACAATTCGATAGGGTGTGCCGACGGTTTGGTGTCACTCATCGGACGTCTACCTCGTATCATCCTCAAACTAGTGGCCAAGCCGAGGTGACCAATAGGGAACTTAAGAGAATTTTGGAGAAAACGGTCGACCAATCACGAAGAGATTGGTCGACGAAGCTTGATGATGCTCTATGGGCCTACCGTACGGCTTATAAGACCCCTATAGGCACTACTCCCTATAGGATGGTCTATGGTAAAGCTTGCCATTTGCCGGTAGAGCTTGAGCACCAATCTCTTTGGGCGTTGAAATTTCTAAACCTTGATATGAGTCTCGCAGGCGAAGAGCGTAAGTTTCAGGTACATGAGCTCGAGGAGTATCGCCATCATGCGTATGAGAGTGCTAAGCTATACAAGGAGAGGACGAAGCTCATTCATGACTCCCGATTGAAGTCGAGCAAGGATTTCAGAGTTGGTGACCAAGTACTCCTATACAACTCTCGGCTCAGACTCTTTCCTGGGAAGTTGAGATCTCGTTGGTCCGGACCATTCACGGTAACTCAAGTATTTCCTTATGGCACCGTCGAGGTAATCTCTCCATCCCAAACCGAGCCTTTTAAGGTGAATGGCCATCGACTTAAACATTATTTGGTTAATGATACTATTGGTGCGGTTGAGGTTTTATCCTTGGTTATACCTTGAGTGCTCTTGGTTTCGTCTAGCTAGAGACGTTAAAGAAGCGCTTCATGGGAGGCAACCTATGTTATCCTTACTTTTTCACTTTTATGTTTTTGTGTTGTTTTAGGTCTTTGAGTTGGATGTTGGCAAGCACTTAGGCGGATCACTCTTCACAATGTGCGTCACGGGACTCTTCCTCTACTTTAGCTTCCTAAGCTTTTCACTACCACCGCGGTAACTTCGTTCCACCTAACCCTCTCTCTCTTGATCATCGAGGACAATGCTCATGTTAGTCGTAGGGGAGTTTGAGGTTTGGTGTGATTATTTGTGGTAGAGATCTAAGGCTATGCTTTGATGAGTTGCAAGATCTTGATTGAATGTCAATTTCCTCTACTGTAGAATCATTCGGTTCTTGACTTTTGGTTTTTGATTGGCTTCAAGCTTTCACAATGACGTTTAGACTATCCTACTTAGAACCTATAACCAACATGCTAGAGCTAATGTCAAATGAGTCTAGGCCAGAACAGAGATTTTATCACTCTTGTATGTTGGTTGATTGGTTTGATACGTGTTTTTATACCACTCGATAACACCGGTCTAAGATGATGAAGGCAATCAGAATTTTCACCCTTTTTCCATGTTTTATTCGTCTTTTTGATCCCTCGTGATTGTGGCTTGAGATTAGATGGAATCCAATTCAAAATCTTGTGTTGAAGTTGTAAGGGGCTAAGGATCAAGTGGCTAATTTGGAAAGAAAATGTTCAAAAGAAAAGAAAAGCTAGGCAAGCTCGGCACCTAAGTGAAATGTCGGGTTGAGCACTAGCAATAGCAAAAGCTGTGAGCTAGGCAGGTTCAACACCTAAGTGAAGTGTTGGATCGAGCACTAGTATGCAGTAAGAAATAAAAAAGAAGAAAGAAAAATGAAAATGGAAAGAAAAGAAAGGAAAAATATTCTCAATTGTAGCTCTTGATCCTACGCCCGAGTTTGTAAAGAGCGGATCTAGAAGCGGATGAAGTCGAGTCGATAGCCACATCATGATCACTCATCATCCACCTACCCCCGCCTTATCCGTTCCATTTCCCGAGTTCAAGTCCTTTTGATTAGAGTTGGTGTTAACGCGGTCGGTTTTTCTGTATCCCAATTAACCACTACTTGAAGTGTGCAGATATTAGTGAGGTCTAGACTTGTTTGGTTGATGTTCTTGCATGTGTAGGTTAAGTTTGTTCGTGGAACAGTTTAAGCCAAATTGTTATTGCTTGAATTTCAATGGGACCGATCTTGTCATTTGTGAACTTGGATGTTTTCTAATTCATTTGCTTGAGGACAAGCAAAGCTTAGTCGTAGGGGAATCTGATGTGATCATATTTAGTGCATTTTAAGTCCTTGATTAGCCTAGGGATCTCCCATGTTTGACCTCATTTTGCTATGATTTATATGCCTTTATTGGAGTTTTATGCAAAGTGAAATCTTGTTGTCTGGTTGCCAATTCTATGTCTATTGGAGTTGTTTTCTTTGCATTTTCAGGTTTTTGCATTGAATTACTGGTGACAAGGAGCACGCAGGTTCAAACGGGAGGTCAATCGGAGCTAGGATGGAGGAGTTATGGACGTTGCAAAATCGAAGAAAATACAACTTTCCTGAAGAAGTTTTCGGCGAGAACTTAGAGTTCTCGAACCGAAAACTCTAAGCAGACGGCGGACTTTTTATCTTTGAAGAAATTTTCGGCGAAAATAGTTCAGAGTTTTTGCCGAAAATATTAGAAGAAATGCAGCAGCCGTTTGGTGTTCTCAAAGACGTTTTCGGTGAAAATGTTACACAATTTTCACCGAAAATTCTAGCTATTTCCGACGTGCTATATAAAGAGGGAGGCGGCGAAAATCTGAGGGCATCATTCTATTTTATATAACACACGTCCGTATTCTCTCTCACCCTACAATCGGCGATCATCATCAGCTCCTCTCAACCATCATCATCCACCTCAATTGTTGATCAACTTGAAGATCTTAGTGAAGCCTTCCACCCTTGGATTGGAGCTTGAAGAGCTAAGTGGGAAGATCCTCCATGGAAGCAAGGATGGTCTCCTCTACCCAAATTCAGGTTTCTTCCATGGTCATGCTAGGCTAAGCTTAGGTTTAGTTTAGTGGGGGATGGATCAAGCTAGGATAGATGATTGATTGTATGGATTGAGTTTCTCTTAGCCATTTGTGTAAGATGATGATCCTAGACCTTGTGCTTTGTAGCCATTAGAGTTTGATTTACTCTTTTGGTATTGTTTATGTCTTTCAATACATGAGAATGATTGATTGATGTTGATCTAAGGTTGTAGGATTGTAATTGGATGATTTGAGAGATTGGATTATACAATTGCAACCATTTTGAGCTTGTTTTCCTTGTTGTCATTTTATCAAACACTTGGTGTGCTTTTAGTTTTCTCTCATTTGAAGGTTGAAAGACCCTTTTGATTGCTAGACTAGTGTTATATGATTGACATGAGAGTATCTTGCATCATTTACCTTGTGTTGGATTGATTGTTGGCATAGAATTCAAGTTCCAAGCATTTCATTGAGCAAGTTAAGGCACTCCATTAGCGAGAGCATGGTGCATTTGGTCTAGGAGTAGAGAGTAAATTGTGCGAGAGTTCGTTGATTCTACTTGAGTGAATTGCATGGTCATTAGTTTACACATCGTTGCTTGAGATTCAATCCAGCTTTCATGAACCTTGAGCTTGAAGAAACCCCTTGCTAAGCTAAACTCCCTTCTCTTTTGTTTGATCCTCAATTTCACTTGTTAGTTTTTCCTTGTTTGCTTATGCTTTTGATTTGTTCTCTTTCAAAACCAAAACTCAATTTTAAATGTTTAGACCGTTCATGAACTTTGTGAGTATTAGCCTATGAGAGGACCTCGTGGAATACGACCTTGGTAAAATTCCTTATCAGTTCTCTAACATCCTACCCCACACTTAGACTGTTCTGTGTCCTCACAGGACAAAACTAAAGTAGAGAGATACGAAGAACCTGGAGGGTGATGGGCGGTGTAGCGGTTGAGTACGAAGAGTCCGAGGTGGAGTGGAGTAGCTACTCAAAATCCTACAAAACACAAACAACAAAAAGATCAAAAGGATACCGGGACAAGTGCCCCGGATCCACACAGAATAAAATTGGATCGAGATCCGAAAAGAAGAAAGAAATGAAATGGAAAGGAGAGAAACAACCTGATCACTGTTCTGAGGGTGGGGGTGGAGGCGTTGTGGTGAAAGGCGCAATGCCAAGCCGCTGCTCCATCTCCTGTCGCCATGCGATATCATCCCTGTGTCTGGCTGACTGGTCGGCCATGAACTGCTGAAGAATGGTCCATCTCTCGTTCTGTGTCTCCTCATGTGCTACCTGGTCCTTCTGCCATTGAAGCGAACCAGCCGAGTAGTCAAGCTGCCATTTCTCAATACGCGACAGTCTGTCATTCATCTCAGCGGCGATTTGCGCCCGTGGAGGTGGGCGTTCAACTGGCTGTGTGACGCGGTGAGGAAGTGAGTTGCAACTCTCGAAATCCAACGATAGGTCGATTCCCCGTGCTACGGCGAGTTCGGCTCCTATGTACTCAATCGGGACGCGAGGAATGTTGGGGCCCCATTTGTCACCGAGTTAGAGATTGTTGATCAGAAATGAAATGAAAGGTCCGCCCGAAAGCTCAGAAGGAAGCTTCTTGGTGGTAGTGCGCTTGTGAAAGAATCGTGCAAGCCACCATCCGGGATGGAAGTTTGCATCCTTCTCTAAAGCACGGAAGAGAACAGTTCTTCCAAAGAAACATGGTGACGGCATGTCTTGCTGCAATAACACAAAGACTGCACCCAAACATAATGTAAGTATTTAAGAATAGGGTTAGCAATATCACCCACCGTGGGGTTGACAATAGGCTCGATCTCGGTTAGGCCAGCTGCCCACTTCCACACTTCTGGGTACGGAGCACTCGTGATGGAGTAGGTGTCGCGAAACCAACGATGTATCCTGGAGGTTGGCGTGCGGATCCAGCAGGTGGCCAAACTCGTGGAGGGTCTTCTCGTGGAGAACACCACCGAGGCGAAAGGATACGAATTTCTGATCACGTATGGGCTTCGGAGTGAGGCGCCGGAACGAACTCCAGAACTCTTGAAGGGCGACAAGCGAGTAGGGGGAACCATGAGCGGTCAGAACTCGCAAACTGACTTTATGAAGGGCGGTGTCTATGGTGGAGTGCCAAGCCGGATCAAGGTCCTCGAGACTATCTAGAGACAGAACTGCTACCTTAGCCGGAGGAATGTCTTTGATCTTCTGGTAGACCTCTAGATGGTGGGGCTCAAGGGCAGTGATGAAAGGATGTAAAGTTCCATCGGCAGGTGCAGGAACATAGGAAATAGGGTCACTGGAGTCGGTGTAGCCTCGGGGATGATGGCCACAACTGTTGATGTTGGTGCAGCCGGTACAGGTGGTTGAGACGAGTGAGCCCGGTTCTGTCAAGCCGAGGATCGCTGTGCCCTATCTGCACTGGTGGTCTTGAATCGTTTGGGGGCCCTGTGAAACATAACTCAAGGAATACCTGAATTAGAAATCAAAATCCTACCCCACACTTAGACTAACAAGCGGGGGTAAACAAATAACGGATAAAGCACCGAGTTGAAAAAGGGCAGTAAAGGATCGGCATTCAAATAGTCAAGCACGAGCAATAACGCACATCCCAATCACAGAGCACGACATAATTTATTAACACGATCGCACAGGAAACAATTTACGATCCCAAACAGATCAAATGGAATTGCCCAAACCTAGCCAACCGACACCGAAACAGCAATCACGAAAATCGAGGAAGAACCAAAAAGTCAACCAAAGTCAATCTTACCAAAAACTGAAAGTCAAAAAAGCCAAAAGATTCACAATCAAGGGCTGAACAACTAACCGTGAAGACATGACTCGAGAAAACGATTGGAAATCCGAGAAATCGACGAAAAGCTTGGAAAACTTGTCGGGAGGAACCAGAGCTGAAAAGCTCCGATTCGAGGGTCTAAACTGGGGCTAGGCAAGGGAGTAGGGCGGCGGTCGGTCGGCTGACGATGCGGCGGTGGCTGGTCGGCGACGGCGAACAGGAGGGCGGCGGGGGGAAAGGAAGGAAAGGAGGGGGGTTGGCGAAAAGTGTTGATGGTTGGGGGAACTGTTTTCGTGAAAATAAAAACCGAGGGGGGAGGGATTTATATTGACCGAAATCAACAAAATTTTTGACGAAAATAATGGAACATTTTTGGCGAAAATTTCCTCTAAAATCAAAAACAAGTTCGGCGAAAAGGTTGGGTTTTTTTCGGCGAGAAGGTGCGGTGGCGAGAAACAGGAGAAAACAGGTTGATTTAAACTCTGAGTTTTCGGCGAAAAACCTGGGAGGTTTTCGCCGAAAAATTCACTTGAAAATCGGTCGGCAGCTTTTTTTTGAAGGAATGGGTGTTTTAAAATGAAACGACTCGAAACGAAAACAACTGACTCTAGCCGTGGGTTGCCTCCCACGAAGCGCTCTTGTTTAACGTCCGTGAGCCATACGATACCTGGATTCGTGTCGCGACTCCGTCGTGAAGTAGTGCACGTCGATGGAAGAGACAGCTAATCCTTGCAGATACTTCTTAAGCCTATGCCCGGTGACCATAAATGGCTCTTGATCATGCAATTTGATTAGAACACTGCCTAAAGATGTATGCCGCACCACGGTATAAGGACCGGACCAACGGACTTTAGTTTACCCGGGAAGAGCTTCAATCGAGAGTTATATAAGAGGACTCCATCTCCGGGATAGAACTGCTTGATCGTCTTCAATTGAGAGTCATGAATTTTCTTCGTGCGCTCTTTGTATAACTTCGTGCTCTCATATGCGTAGAGACGGTGCTCCTTAAGCTCAGCGATCTGGTCGTGGCGGTTATTGCCTGCTACTACATAGCTCATATTCAACTCTTTATTAGCCCAGAATGCCTTGTGCTCAAGCTCAACCGGCAAATGGCATGCCTTGCCATAGACCAGCTGATACGGTGAGGTACCGATGGGAGTCTTGAAGGCAGTTCGATAAGCCCATAAGGCATCATTGAGCTTAGATGACCAGTCCTTGCGGGACCGGCCAACTGTCCTATCAAGAATCCGCTTGAGCTCATGGTTTGTCACTTTCGCTTGGCCATTAGGTTGAGGATGGTACGCTGTGGACATCCGGTGGGTGACGCCAACGCGTTTGCACACCCTGTTGAAATGTCCATGGAAGTGGGTACCCCTATCGCTTATGATAAAGCGTGGTGAACCAAAACACGTGAAAAGACGGGTAAGGAACCGACCCACCACTCTTGAATCGTTAGTGGCTAAGGCTTCAGCTTCAGCCCACTTAGAAACATAATCAACGGCTACAAGAATGTACTTGTTTCCGTTGGAGGTTGTGATAGGACCCATGAAATCAATTCCCCAAACATCAAAGATCTCAACAGTTAAAGAAACAATTTGGGGCATCTCATTACGGTTAGAGATGTTACCTGATCGCTGGCACGCATCACAACGACGAGCAAAGACGTCACAATCACTAAAGATTGAAGGCCAATAAAAACCTGTTTCGAGTACCTTTCTCGCAGTGCGGTTGCCTCCAAAGTGTCCTCCGAACTATCCTTCATGGCATTTACGCATAATGTCAGCTGCTTCGATGTAAGAGACACATCTCCGGATCATCCCGTCAATGCTGATGCGGTATAAGAAGGGTTCATCTCAGAAGTATGACTTGGCTTCTTTAAAGAGCTTCTTGCGTGCATTGAAATCTAGCTCAGGAGGTACAATGCCGTGAGAGAGGTAATTAGCCAGGGTTTCATACCATGGTTCTTCCGAGTCGGCTGCATTACTCAGATCTTGAGCGTGAGGGATTGCCCAAGGCTCGATGGCTATGCTGTTAACCTGTTCATACGTTTCAACACGCAACAGCTCGTCAGGGAAAGAATCATTAATAGGGGTAGTAGATTTACCTGTTTGTGATTCCTCCAGTCGGGAATGATGATCCGCTGCTAAGTTCTCCACTCCCTTCTTGTCTTTAATTTCTATGTCGAACTCTTGGAGGAGAAGGATCCATCGGATGAGACGTGGCTTCGAGTCTTGCTTGGCTAATAAATGGCGCATGGCAGCATGATCTGTGTAGACAATGGTATGTGAAAGAACAAGATACTGTTTGAACTTGTCAAAGGAGAAGACGATGGCCAGGAGCTCTTTCTCTGTAGTAGTGTAGTTTCTCTGAGCATCATTGAGCGTCTTGCTAACAAAATAGATAGGATGAATTCTCTTCTCCTTCCTCTGACCAAGAACCGCGCCAACGGCGAAGTCACTAGCATCGCACATAATTTCGAATGGAAGATTCCAATCTGGTGCTGTAAGGATCGGTGCGGTGGTGAGTTGAGTCTTCAAAGTTTCAAAGGCTTCAAGACAGGATTTATCAAAAACGAAAGGAACATCTTTCTCAAGAAGCTTCGTCATTGGAAGAGTGATCTTGGAAAAATGTCGGATGAACCTCCGGTAGAATCCAGCATGACCGAGGAAGCTTCGAACTGTCTTGACCGAGGTCGGTGGTGGTAGGCTGGCAATGGTCTCAAGCTTGGCACGATCGACTTCTATACCGGTCTTAGAGATCCTATGGCCTAGAACAATGCCTTCGGTAACCATGAAGTGACATTTCTCTAAACTAAGAGCCAGGTTGGTCTTCTCACAACGAGCTACACCTTGTCCAGATTAGCCAGGCACTTTGAAAACAAATCTCCATAGACAGAGATGTCGTCCATGAATACCTCCACCACATCCTCAACCAGGTCTCCAAATACAGCCAGCATGCATCTCTGAAAAGTGGCAGGAGCATTAGATAAACCCAAAGGAATGCGACGATAAGCGAATGTACCGAACGGGCAGGTAAAGGTCGTCTTCTCTTGGTCATCAAGCTCGATAGGGATCTGGAAGTAATCGGACATCCCATCTAAGAAGCAATAGTAGTCATGACCAGCCAATCGTTCAAGCATCTGATCAATGAACGACAGTGGAAAGTGATCCTTCTTGGCGGCATCATTTAGTCGTCGATAATCGATACAGACTCTCCATCCGGTAACCGTGCGAGTCGGGATGAGCTCACCCTTTGGATTAGGGATGACGGTGATTCCTCCTTTCTTTGGAACGACTTGAGTCGGACTGACCCAAGGACTGTCGGCAATAGGATAGATGATACCGGCGTCCAAAAGCTTAAGGACTTCTTTCTTCACAACTTCCTGCATCAGAGGGTTAAGTCGGCGTTGCGGTTGTCTGACTGGTTTGAATTCTTCATCAACGACTATCCGATGTTTGCAGAAAGTTTCAGAGATGCCACTGATGTCGGCCAACTGCCAGGCAATAGCTCGGACATGCTTCTTGAGTAGCCCGATTAGTTGCTCTTTCTGCTCGGGAGATAGGTTCGAATTGATGATTGATGCTGCCGTTTTAGCGGTATCAAATAACTAACCTACCGAAGTAGACTAGATCGTATTCCACAAGGTTTCTTCTAATTGACTACTCAAAGAAGCTGGCAAATTATTCAGGTTTGAACAAGTTGTGCATGGTGTGAGTTCCACGACTTCTAATCTAATAAAGCAGGAAAATAAAAGACAGAAAAGTAAAAGGTTGAATAACGAGAAGATAGACGAACTTTGATTTTGAATCCCCCTTAGATCACCAGAGCATTGGCAATCAACAGATCAGCGGTTTTCAATTCTCATTCAATCAGTTTCCATACACCACCATAACTCCTTACCCTTAGGTTTAAAACTGGCGAACGTTCGCTCTATCCGATCTAACTACCAAGATTAACTAGCCGCCCGGGTACGGTCGCCTCTCGCAACGACTTAATTAACTGGTGCAATTACTAATGATTTATGAGTTACTCTTGCAGTGGATTAACCCTAACCGATTCCTACGAAAGGCACACTCCAATTATAAGGTTAACTGGTTGAATTGATGTTTTAAAGAGAGGCGAGCGTTCGTTTCTATCCTCAACTTAACAAGAATCTAAACTAGGTGATCAAGGAAGACAAGTTTATGCGCCAAAGCAGGGAGATGTCTGGCGACTAACCCTAGCTTGCAAAAACCTAATCTAGGCGATCAACCAGAGAAGAAACATAAACAATCAAGAACAAAACACCCATGCAAAGAGAAACTGATTGAACTTTGAATCTAATCACCGCCGATCCGTGACCGCTTTAAAGCCCTGGGTCACTTAGGGTTCATATAATCTAAGCTCTACAAGTTCAGCTACTCATAACGATAACAGAAGAATCAAAGGCAACAAAGGAAATCATCATACAGAGGAAGAACAGATAAGAACTGAAAAACCTAATTCTGACGACTACGGCGAAGCTTCGATCTCCTGGATCTTCAACTTTGAGCTCCGAGCTCTCCGAGGTGGAAGGATGGCGTCACGATCTCTCCACGGATCTTCGAACTCTCTAAACTCTATCTATCGACCCTAAGGTCGTGGCTAATCAGCCAAAATTTGTGTGTTTCTAATTTGGCTTCAAAAAGTCTATATATACCCCCAGAAACCCTTTACAAGTTGGAAAAGGCTGAAAATTAGGGTTTTTGCCCGGATTTGAAAGGAATTTTCGCCGAAAATATTAGTTAAAAACCAGCTCCAACTTGTTTCGATGATTCCCGCTCCGTTTGAACTCCGATTTGGTCCCCGTTTGAAGCGCTGGAACTCATGAGAGAGTCCTCTATAATGTGGTAACCTGGAGGCTCAACATAAAAGCTCACAGAAAGGGTAAAAATAGCCAATAAATGGACAATGTATGCACTAGGAGACTAGAATCACAAAGTTACGACAAATGCACCAAATACTCATCAAAATGGCATCAAAGGGTATGAAATGTTGCTTAAATGGGGCTTATAATCACGTCAAATCGAGTGTCATCAAAATACCCCACACTTAAGCTTTTGCTTGTCCTCAAGCAAACTGAACTAGAACACACTCAAATTCACAAATGACACGAGATTAAACTGAGATTCAATTCTAACGATTTGGTTTAGACTGTTCCACGTAGAAAAAGTGACCTACACATGCAAGAACATCAACCAAACAAGTTTTCGATCTCACTAATTTATGCACACTTCAAGTAGTAGTTTTAACAAAGCTCGTTTCTTGGCAAAACAATTAATCATAATTAACCGACTACGATAACACCAATTCTAATGAGAAAAGACTTTAAGCTCTAGCCATGATGTGGACGCGGAGGTAGGAAAAGTGACGTGGCTATCGACTTGACTTCATCCGTTTCTAGATCTTACGTATCTAGCTAACCGATAAACAACATATTTCAAGTTTCAACTTCTTCCATTGATTTACTGCATACTAGTGCTCGATACCAAACACTTCACTTAGGTGTTGGACCTGCCTAGCTCACAGTATTTGTGCCTATGCCAGTGCTCAACCCGAACACTTCACTTAGGTGTCGGGCTTGCCTAGCTTTATTTTCAGCACTTTAAAGAACTTTACATTGATTTGCACAACTTAATTACTTGATTTAACCATTTAGTCACTTAATCCTAGCTAGTTATAACTTTTTGCACAAGATTTCGAATTGGATTTCCGTCTAATCTCAAGGCACAATCACAGGTGATCAAATATGGAGTGGAAAACATGGAAGAAGCTAGCATTTATCATCTTAGAACAGTGTTATCGAGCTTAGTTATTAACAAACCAATTAATTCAATTAATTCAAGTTTCAACTACAGAAGTGATTTATGATCTGTTCTGACCTAGACTCATTTAATATCATATCTGACACGTTGGTTACAGGTTCTAAGTGCAACAGTCTAGACGTCATTGTTCAAAATTGAAGTCAATTTCACATCAAAAGTCAAGAATTGAGCAATTCTATGCTAGACAATTTTCAAATTTGAACCACAGAATCATAGATAGCAAGCAAGATCATGCATAATCCTAGACTCCTACCCCACACTTAAACGGTTCTGTGTCGTCACAGAACTAATTTAGAGTAGAGAGATACGAAGAACCTGGAAGGTGATGGTCGGTGTAGCGGATGAGCACGGAGAGTCCGGAGTAGAGCGGAATAGCTACTCAAGTTCCTACAAAAACAAAAACAACAAAAAGATCAAAAGGATACTGGGACAATTGCCCCGGATCCACACAGAAGAAAAGTGGATCGAGATCCGAAAAGAAGAAAGAAAAGAAATGGAAAGGATAGAAACAACCTGATCACTGTTCTGAGGGCGGGGTGAAAATCAGAAGTCGAAACCGTATAAATAGTCGGCGGAAAACACAAGATTTTCGGCGAAAATGATTGAAAATTTTCGGCGAAAATGTTTTGTAAAATCAAAATCCGGTTCGGCGAAAAGTTAAGTTGTTTTCGGTCGAGAAGTAGAAACAGGAGAACAGGCCGATTTTAAACACATATTTTCGGCGAAAATATGGGTGAATTTTCGTTGAAAATAATCTTGAAAATGGTCGGCAGTTTTTTTTTTGACTGGGGCTTTAAAATAGAACGACTCAAAATGAAAACAACTAACTCCAGCCGTGGGTTGCCTCCCACAAAGCGCTCTGGTTTAACGTCCGTGAGCCAGACGATACCTGTTAGGGACCCCAACTTAGGAGTTCCTTGAAGTCAATCGTCTTCTTCAAGGACAGCGGTTGAGTGCCATGTAGCACTCCAGAAGGGTGATGCAGCCAGTAGTGCTCCAGTAGATCGCGGTTCTGGTTGGATGACCAGTTCTTCTCGAATTCTCCTACTAGAGGAGGAAGGAGGTAGTACGGCGCGGCATGATCAATGAGCTCCATCTTCTCTACAGGTTGACTCGGCGGAAGTGTAGGTGAGGGTATCTCCTCAATCTCTATGTGCTCCTCTTCGGCTTCAACTTCAGGATGGATTGGCTTTATGTCTTCATCAACCACCACCGCCAAGGATTCTTCTAGCTCATAATAGTCATGGATAGGATCATCATCTTCTTCTTCGAACAGCTCTTGAGCGTCTTCTGTCATTAACTGCTTTGGTTGCTCGAGCTTGATGTCCGTCGCGAGATGAGCTTGTAGCATTGAAGAGATATTATCCAAGGCAGATTGGGTTCTCGACGAGCATTGTTGATGTTCATGAAGCATCTCTTGGTTATCTCTAGCGCCACTTTCATGTTCTTGTTGGTGTATCTCTTGGTAACCTTGTAGCATTGAAGAGATCTTATCAAAGAGGGAGTCAAATCTCGCCGTCTGTAGTTGTTGTTGACGTAGCAATTCTTGATAATCTTCGGGATATGGTGCTTCTTTGATGTACCACTCTCGGTACCGGTCATCCCACCTGTTATCCTGCATAATAAAAACTAAGAAGCACTACCCAGGTAAATCATGGAAATATGGAGGAAAAATAAATGGTAGAGCGGAAAGGTAGAAGAATAAAATGCCAACTCTTGTTTCAAACAATTAGAAGAGTCCCCGGCAACGGCGCCAATTTGATGCTGCAGTTTTAGCGGTATCAAATAACTAACCTACCGAAGTAGACTAGATCGTATTCCACAGGGTTTCTTCTAATTGACTACTCAAAGAAGCTGGCAAATTATTCAGGTTTGAACAAGTTGTGCGTGGTGTGAGTTCCACGACTTCTAATCTAATAAAGCAGGAAAATAAAAGACAGAAAAGTAAAAGGTTGACTAACAAGAAGATAGACGAACTTAGATTTTGAATCCCCCTTAGATCACCAGAGCATTGGCAATCAACAGATCAGCGGTTTTCAATTCTAATTCAATCGGTTTCCATACACCACCATAACTCCTTACCCTTAGTTTTAAAACCGGCGAACGTTCGCTCTATCCTATCTTATTACCAAGATTAACTAGCCGCCCAGGTACGGTCGCCTCTCGCAACGACTTAATTAACTGGTGCAATTACTAATGATTTATGAGTTACTCTTGCAGTGGATTAACCCTAACCGGTTCCTACGAAAGGCACACTCCAATTATAAGGTTAACTAGTTGAATTGATGTTTTAAAGAGAGGCGAGCGTTCGCTTCTATCCTCAACTTAACAAGAATCTAAACTAGGTGATCAAGGAAGACAAGTTTATGCGCCAAAGCAGGGAGATGTCTGGCGACTAACCCTAGCTTGCAAAAACCTAATCTAGGCGATCAACAAAAGAAGAAACATAAACAATCAAGAACAAAACACCCATGCAAAGAGAAACTGATTGAACTTTGAATCTAATCACCGCCAATCTGTGACCGCTTTAAAGCCCTGGGTCACTTAGGGTTCAGCTAATCTAAGCTCTACAAGTTCAGCTACTCATAACGATAAAAGAAGAATCAAAGGCAACAAAGGAAATCATCATATAGAGGAAGAACAGATAAGAACTGAAAAACCTAATTCTGACGACTCCGGCGAAGCTTCGATCTCCTGGATCATCAACTTTGAGCTCCGAGCTCTCCGAGGTGGAAGGATGGCGTCACGATCTCTCCACGGATCTTCGAACTCTCTAAACTCTATCTATCGACCCTAAGGTCGTGGATAATCAGCCAAAATTCGTGTGTTTCTAATCTGGCTTCAAAAAGTCTATATATACCACCAGAAACCCTTTACAAGTTGGAAAAGGCTGAAAATTAGGTTTCTGCCCGGATTTGAAAGGAATTTTCGCCGAAAATATCACCACATTTTCGCCGAAAATATTAGTTAAAAACCAGCTCCAACTTGTTTCGATGATTCCCGCTCCGTTTGAACTCCGATTTGGTCCCCGTTTGAAGCGCTGGACTCGTGAGAGAGTCCTCTATAATGTGGTAACCTGGAGGCTCAACATAAAAGCTCACAGAAAGGGTAAAAATAGCCAATAAATGGACAATGTATGCACTAAGAGCCTAGAATCACAAAGTTACGACCAATGCACCAAATATTCATCAAAATGGCATCAAAGGGTATGAAATGTTGCTTAAATGGGGCTTATAATCACGTCAAATCGAGTGTCATCAAAATACCCCACACTTAAGCTTTTGCTTGTCCTCAAGCAAACTGAACTAGAACACACTCAAATTCACAAATGACACGAGATTAAACTGAGATTCAATTCTAACGATTTGGTTTAGACTGTTCCACGTAGAAAAAGTGACCTACACATGCAAGAACATCAACCAAACAAGTTTTCGATCTCACTAATTTCTGCACACTTCAAGTAGTAGTTTTAACAAAGCTCGTTTCTTGGCAAAACAATTAATCATAATTAACCGACTACGATAACACCAATTCTAATGAGAAAAGACTTTAAGCTCTAGCCATGATGTGGACGCGGAGGTAGGAAAAGTGACGTGGCTATCGACTTGACTTCATCCGTTTCTAGATCTGTACGTTACATGTTCTAGCTAGGACCGATTTAAACAACAATTTATTTCAAGTTTCAACTTCTTCCATTGATTTACTGCATACTAGTGCTCGATACCAAACACTTCACTTAGGTGTTGGACCTGCCTAGCTCACAGTATTTGTGCCTATGCCAGTGCTCAACCCGAACACTTCACTTAGGTGTCGGGCTTGCCTAGCTTTATTTTCAGCACTTTAAAGAACTTTACATTGATTTGCACAACTTAATTACTTGATTTAACCATTTAGTCACTTAATCCAAGCTAGTTATAACTTTTTACACAAGATTTCGAATTGGATTTCCGTCTAATCTCAAGCCACAATCACAGGTGATCAAATATGGAGTGGAAAACATGGAAGAAGCTAGCATTTATCATCTTAGAACAGTGTTATCGAGCTTAGTTATTAACAAACCAATTAATTCAATTAATTCAAGTTTCAACTACAGAAGTGATTTATGATCTGTTCTGACCTAGACTCATTTAATATCATATCTGACACGTTGGTTACAGGTTCTAAGTGGAACAGTCTAGACGTCATTGTTCAAAATTGAAGTCAATTTCACATCAAAAGTCAAGAATTGAGCAATTCTATGCTAGAGAATTTTCAAATTTGAACCACAGAATCATAGATAGCAAGCAAGATCATGCATAATCCTAGACTCCTACCCCACACTTAAACGGTTCTGTGTCCTCACAGAACTAATCTAGAGTAGAGAGATACGAAGAACCTGGAAGGTGATGGTCGGTGTAGCGGATAAGCACGGAGAGTCCGGAGTAGAGCGGAATAGCTACTCAAGTTCCTACAAAAACAAAAACAACAAAAAGATCAAAAGGATACTGGGACAATTGCCCCGGATCCACACAGAAGAAAAGTGGATCGAGATCCGAAAAGAAGAAAGAAAAGAAATGGAAAGGATAGAAACAACCTGATCACTATTCCGAGGGCGGGGTGAAAATCAGAAGTCGAAACCGGTATAAATAGTCGGCGGAAAACACAAGATTTTCGGCGAAAATGATTGAAAATTTTCGGCAAAAATGTTTAGTAAAATCAAAATCCGGTTCGGCGAAAAGTTAAGTTGTTTTCGGTCGAGAAGTAGAAACAGGAGAACAGGCCGATTTTAAACACATATTTTCGGCGAAAATATGGGTGAATTTTCGCCGAAAATAATCTTCAAAATGGTCGGTAGTTTTTTTTTTTGACAGGGGCTTTAAAATAGAACGACTCAAAATGAAAACAACTAACTCCAGCCGTGGGTTGCCTCCCACAAAGCGCTCTTGTTTAACGTCCGTGAGCCAGACGATACCTGTTAGGGACCCCAACTTAGGAGTTCTTTGAAGTCAATCGTCTTCTTCAAGGACAGCGGTTGAGTGCCATATAGCACTCTAGAAGGGTGATGCAGCAGTAGTGCACCAGTAGATCGCGGTTCTGGTTGGATGACCAGTTCTTCTCGAATTCTCCTACTGGAGGAGGAAGGAGGTAGTACGGTGCGGCATGATCAATGAGCTCCATCTTCTCTACAGGTTGACTCGGCGGAAGTGTAGGTGAGGGTATCTCCTCAATCTCTATGTGCTCCTCTTCGGCTTCAACTTCAGGATGGATTGGCTTTATGTCTTCATCAACCACCACCGCCAAGGATTCTTCTAGCTCATAATAGTCATGGATAGGATCATCATCTTCTTCTTCGAACAGCTCTTGAGCGTCTTCTGTCATTAACTGCTTTGGTTGCTCGAGCTTGATGTCCGTCGCGAGATGAGCTTGTAGCATTGAAGAGATATTATCCAAGGCAGATTGGGTTCTCGACGAGCATTGTTGATGTTCATGAAGCATCTCTTGGTTATCTCTAGCGCCACTTTCATGTTCTTGGTGGTGTATCTCTTGGTAACCTTGTAGCATTGAAGAGATCTTATCAAAGAGGGAGTCAAATCTCGCCGTCTGTAGTTGTTGTTGATGTAGCAATTCTTGATAATCTTCGGGATATGGTGCTTCTTTGATGTACCACTCTCGGTACCGGTCATCCCACCTGTTATCCTGCATAATAAAAACTAAGAAGCACTACCCAGGTAAATCATGGAAATATGGAGGAAAAATAAATGGTAGAGCGGAAAGGTAGAAGAATAAAATGCCAACTCTTGTTTCAAACAATTAGAAGAGTCCCCGGCAACGGCGCCAATTTGATGCTGCAGTTTTAGCGGTATCAAATAACTAACCTACCGAAGTAGACTAGATCGTATTCCACAGGGTTTCTTCTAATTGACTACTCAAAGAAGCTGGCAAATTATTCAGGTTTGAACAAGTTGTGCGTGGTGTGAGTTCCACGACTTCTAATCTAATAAAGCAGGAAAATAAAAGACAGAAAAGTAAAAGGTTGACTAACAAGAAGATAGACGAACTTAGATTTTGAATCCCCCTTAGATCACCAGAGCATTGGCAATCAACAGATCAGCGGTTTTCAATTCTAATTCAATCGGTTTCCATACACCACCATAACTCCTTACCCTTAGTTTTAAAACCGGTGAACGTTCGCTCTATCCTATCTTATTACCAAGATTAACTAGCCGCCCAGGTACGGTCGCCTCTCGCAACGACTTAATTAACTGGTGCAATTACTAATGATTTATGAGTTACTCTTGCAGTGGATTAACCCTAACCGGTTCCTACGAAAGGCACACTCCAATTATAAGGTTAACTAGTTGAATTGATGTTTTAAAGAGAGGCGAGCGTTCGCTTCTATCCTCAACTTAACAAGAATCTAAACTAGGTGATCAAGGAAGACAAGTTTATGCGCCAAAGCAGGGAGATGTCTGGCGACTAACCCTAGCTTGCAAAAACCTAATCTAGGCGATCAACAAAAGAAGAAACATAAACAATCAAGAACAAAACACCCATGCAAAGAGAAACTGATTGAACTTTGAATCTAATCACCGCCGATCTGTGACCGCTTTAAAGCCCTGGGTCACTTAGGGTTCAGCTAATCTAAGCTCTACAAGTTCAGCTACTCATAACGATAAAAGAAGAATCAAAGGCAACAAAGGAAATCATCATATAGAGGAAGAACAGATAAGAACTGAAAAACCTAATTCTGACGACTCCGGCGAAGCTTCGATCTCCTGGATCATCAACTTTGAGCTCCGAGCTCTCCGAGGTGGAAGGATGGCGTCACGATCTCTCCACGGATCTTCGAACTCTCTAAACTCTATCTATCGACCCTAAGGTCGTGGATAATCAGCCAAAATTCGTGTGTTTCTAATCTGGCTTCAAAAAGTCTATATATACCACCAGAAACCCTTTACAAGTTGGAAAAGGCTGAAAATTAGGTTTCTGCCCGGATTTGAAAGGAATTTTCGCCGAAAATATCACCACATTTTCGCCGAAAATATTAGTTAAAAACCAGCTCCAACTTGTTTCGATGATTCCCGCTCCGTTTGAAATCCGATTTGGTCCCCGTTTGAAGCGCTGGACTCGTGAGAGAGTCCTCTATAATGTGGTAACCTGGAGGCTCAACATAAAAGCTCACAGAAAGGGTAAAAATAGCCAATAAATGGACAATGTATGCACTAAGAGCCTAGAATCACAAAGTTACGACCAATGCACCAAATATTCATCAAAATGGCATCAAAGGTATGAAATGTTGCTTAAATGGGGCTTATAATCACGTCAAATCGAGTGTCATCAAAATACCCCACACTTAAGCTTTTGCTTGTCCTCAAGCAAACTGAACTAGAACACACTCAAATTCACAAATGACACGAGATTAAACTGAGATTCAATTCTAACGATTTGGTTTAGACTGTTCCCGTAGAAAAAGTGACCTACACATGCAAGAACATCAACCAAACAAGTTTTCGATCTCACTAATTTCTGCACACTTCAAGTAGTAGTTTTAACAAAGCTCGTTTCTTGGCAAAACAATTAATCATAATTAACCGACTACGATAACACCAATTCTAATGAGAAAAGACTTTAAGCTCTAGCCATGATGTGGACGCGGAGGTAGGAAAAGTGACGTGGCTATCGACTTGACTTCATCCGTTTCTAGATCTGTACGTTACATGTTCTAGCTAGGACCGATTTAAACAACAATTTATTTCAAGTTTCAACTTCTTCCATTGATTTACTGCATACTAGTGCTCGATACCAAACACTTCACTTAGGTGTTGGACCTGCCTAGCTCACAGTATTTGTGCCTATGCCAGTGCTCAACCCGAACACTTCACTTAGGTGTCGGGCTTGCCTAGCTTTATTTTCAGCACTTTAAAGAACTTTACATTGATTTGCACAACTTAATTACTTGATTTAACCATTTAGTCACTTAATCCTAGCTAGTTATAACTTTTTACACAAGATTTCGAATTAGATTTCCGTCTAATCTCAAGCCACAATCACAGGTGATCAAATATGGAGTGGAAAACATGGAAGAAGCTAGCATTTATCATCTTAGAACAGTGTTATTGAGCTTAGTTATTAACAAACCAATTAATTCAATTAATTCAAGTTTCAACTACAGAAGTGATTTATGATCTGTTCTGACCTAGACTCATTTAATATCATATCTGACACGTTGGTTACAGGTTCTAAGTGGAACAGTCTAGACGTCATTGTTCAAAATTGAAGTCAATTTCACATCAAAAGTCAAGAATTGAGCAATTCTATGCTAGAGAATTTTCAAATTTGAACCACAGAATCATAGATAGCAAGCAAGATCATGCATAATCCTAGACTCCTACCCCACACTTAAACGGTTCTGTGTCCTCACAGAACTAATCTAGAGTAGAGAGATACGAAGAACCAGGAAGGTGATGGTCGGTGTAGCGGATGAGCACGGAGAGTCCGGAGTAGAGCGGAATAGCTACTCAAGTTCCTACAAAAACAAAAACAACAAAAAGATCAAAAGGATACTGGGACAATTGCCCCGGATCCACACAGAAGAAAAGTGGATCGAGATCCGAAAAGAAGAAAGAAAAGAAATGGAAAGGATAGAAACAACCTGATCACTATTCCGAGGGCGGGGTGAAAATCAGAAGTCGAAACCGGTATAAATAGTCGGCGGAAAACACAAGATTTTCGGCGAAAATGATTGAAAATTTTCGGCGAAAATGTTTTGTAAAATCAAAATCCGGTTCGGCGAAAAGTTAAGTTGTTTTCGGTCGAGAAGTAGAAACAGGAGAACAGGCCGATTTTAAACAATATTTTCGGCGAAAATATGGGTGAATTTTCGCCGAAAATAATCTTGAAAATGGTCGGTAGTTTTTTTTTTGACTGGGGCTTTAAAATAGAACGACTCAAAATGAAAACAACTGACTAAACACAGAGAGTGAGAGTTTCCCTTGTACTAAATACTATCTGTGTGAGGAGTCTGGTCAGTCAGGTCAAATTCTTGCATGATTGGTTACTACTACTTGTCGTGTGCAGTTTCTATTGAGACCAGGTTGTTTGGCTGATCAATATGCATGTTAGGTTTCTTGTTCTAGAAATAGCTGTCTAATAATTCAGTGTGTATGCTTGAACTTCAATTTAATCGATCTTATCATTTGTGAACATGAGCGTTTTCTATTCAGCTTGCTTGAGGACAAGCAAAAGCTTAAGTGTGGGATATTTGATGACACTCGATTTGACATGATTATCAGCCTCATTTAAGCAACATTTCTTGTCTTAAGACATGGTTTTTAGGGCAGAATAGCAAATATGCACTCAACTGCTCTATCTCGTGCCATTTGTGTTACTTTGGCCCGTTTCGAGTCTATTTGATGATTTTCTAGTGTTTTCGTGATAGCACAGGTTTTTGCCGTCAAATAATGTAACCAAGGACGTGTCTAAGGCATTGGAACCTCAAGGAATTACACCAGAATCGATCCAAGGAGTCAATCAAGTCAACACAAATTCTGCCCAGTTTTACAAAGGAGATTTCGGTGAAAAGTCCCTGAGTTTTTGCCAAAAATTCAAGAAGAAACCGTCAGAGCTTACAAGAAGAAGTTTTCGGCGAGAAGTCAATGTTCTCGCCGAAAACTCTAAGTGGAAAATTCACAGGAGATCAGTCGACGGAAGCCAGCCTTTTTTCAAAGAAATTTTCGGCAAAAACTCTAGAAGTTTTCACTGAAAAACCCTAACCTAATCCGGCGCTGATAGGGTTAACTATAAATACAAAACCGGCGGCTCAACTTAAAAATATACTTCATAATTTAGAACTTTCATGAGTTCCCAACCGAAGGAGTTCGAGATAGCAGAGTTTGAGAGTTCTAAGAGCCAGGAAGAGATCGTGACACCATCTTTTCATCTCAGAGACTCGGAGCTAGGAGTGAAGATTACCGGAGAGCGAAGCTTTGCCAGAGACGTCTTAATTAGGTTTTGCAGTTTCTATCTGTTCTTCCTTTTCATGATGAACTCTGTTTCTGTCTTTGATTCTGTTGTTATGAACATGAGTAGCTAAACTCGTAGAGCTTAGACTAGATGAACCCTAAGTGACCCAGGGCTTTAAAGTGGTCACGGATCGGCGGTGATTAGATTATAAGTTCAATCAGTTTCTCTTTCATGTTTGGTTTGTTCTTCGTTGTTTATGTTTCTTGGTTGGCTTGATCACCTAGATTAGATTCATCTTAAGCTGAGGATAGAAGCGAACGCTCGCCTCACTTTAAAACACCAAATCAACAATTAATCTATTCATTGGAGTGTGCCTTTCGTAGGAACCAGTTAGGGTTAATCCACTTCAAGAGTACCTCATAAATCGTTAGTAATTCCACCAGTTAGTTTAGTCGTCGGAAGAAGCGACCGTACTCGGGCGGCTAATTAATCTTGGTAGCTAGATCGGATAAAGTGAACGTTCGCCAGTCTTAAACCTAAGGGTAAGGAGTTATGGTGGTGTCTTAGAATTGATTGAACGAGAACTAAAATCCGCTGGTCTGTTGATTGCCAATGCTCTGGTGAACTAAGGGGGATTCAAAGTCTAAGCTTGTCTGTCGTCTTTGTTAAGTCAACCAATCTTTCAATCTGTCTTTTAATTTAGTTTTAATTTTCCTGCATTTCTAGAATAGAAGTCGTGGAACTCACACCATGCACAACGTGTCAAACCTGAGTAATCTGCCTTTACATTTGAGTAGACGATTATTAGAAGACCCGTGGAATACGATATGCACCTGTCATAAAACGTTCATCAGGGCTTGACCCATTCCTTTGCGTCTAAGAAATGTTTGAGTAGTTTGGGTGTTGTAGCTAGTAACTTGGGGACTAGTTGGGGTGTCAGAACTCCTTTGGGGACTTCTGTTCGGGTAGATAGTGTGTGGAGAGGTGCAGAGTTGTTAGCTGATTTAGTGGTGCTCCCTTATGAGTTTGATGTCATTCTCGGCATGGATTGGTTGGCTAGACATAGGGCTTTGCTTGATTTTCGAAAGAAGGAAGTGGTGTTTCAGGTGGAGGGAGTCGGTCAAGTGGTGTTCAAGGGTGTTACAAAGAGGGATTCAGCACCGATGGGGTTAGTCTCGGTGAAGCAAGCTTTCTCTTTGATTCAAGAAGGGTGTGAGGCTTTGCTAGTGCAAGTGTCGGTTGAGCAGAATGAGGAGTTAGAGAAGGTGTCAGTAGCTCGAGAGTTCGTGGATGTGTTTGAGGAGTTACTTGGAGCACCAATTGAGCGTGAGGTGGAGTTCAATATAGAGTTGGTTCGTGGAACTGCTCTCCATTCCGCCCTATCGGATGGCACCAGCTGAGTTGAAAGGTTGAAGGAGCAATTGGAAGAGCTCTTGGATAAGGCGTTCATCCGCCCAAGTGTATCCCCCATGGGGAGCTCCGATGTTGTTCGTGAAGAAGAAAGATGGGTCGATGAGAATGTGCATCGACTATATGGGGCTGAACAAGGTAACAATTAAGAATCGTTATCCACTTCCAATTGCAAGGGGCTGAAGTGTTCTCGACGATATCTTTGACCAATTGCAAGGGGCTGAAGTGTTCTCGAAGATAGATTTGAGGTCGAGGTATCATCAGTTGAAGATGGAGGAAGGCTCGGTGCTGATGACCACTTTCAGGACTCGTTATGGGCACTATGAGTTCCTCTTGATGCCTTTCGGTCTCACCAATGCTCCGGTGGCGTTCATGGATCTCATGAACAAGGTCTTCCATGAATACTTGGATAAGTTTTTGATAGTGTTCATTGACAATATCCTCATCTACTCTAAGAATGAGATTGATCAAGAGGAGCACTTGAGGATCGTCTTTCGGAAGTTGAAGGAGCAGCAGCTTTTTGCGAAGTTTTCAAAGTGTGCTTTTTGATTGGAGGAGGTGTTGTTTCTTGGTCATGTGATTTCTAAGAGGGGTGTTGAGGTTGATCCGAAGAAGATCAAAGCGGTGGTTAATTGGTCCCCACCCAAGGACGTGTCGCAACTAAGGAGTTCCCTTGGATTAGCTGGTTATTATCTAATGTGAACCGCTGCGAGCGTGGGTAAACGACCCTTGAACACCACAAGCTGATGATTCTAGCAACGTGAAGAATCTATTGAACCGGGGCGGATAAGGACTTTTACCGACTAGCTATAAAGAGCTAGGAACCAGAAGTATCAAGTCGAGGGCGCCACGCCAAGAGATGGATGCTCTTGATGATAAGCCAAGCCTTATGTGATGCAACAACGAGCAAAGGCTTGAAGTGAAAAGAACATGTGTTCTGAAAGAGTTTATTATTCAAAAAGGTGGTCGGCGACCTCTATTTATAAGAGGAGTTAGGGAACAAGCTCTCCTAACCCTTCCTTAATAGCTAATTAAAAAATCTAACGTCCAGAATAAGTAAAACGAATCCTAAATAGTTGAACTAGAAAATGAAGGAACAAATAGGTAAAAAGAGTCTTGGAGAGATGCAAATAGCCTATTTAGGCAAAACTGACAAAACCCTAATCCGGCGCCCTGGTGTGTTTCCTACACCAACCCGGATTAGGTGAACTTCTTCCTAATCGGGTGGCAGCTTCCTTAATTCTTCTAGGGATGGGTGGCCATGATTCTTGGGCTTCTAGGGCTTCTAGGGCCAGTGGAAAATTGGCAAAGGCCTGAGCCAATTGTTGGCTTGGTCTAGATCAAGTCGGTGTAGCACTCCGGGTCAGACCTGGCACCCGATCGGGGGTGATCAACAGGCTACTGAGAGTTCTGCCCATGCCCTTTGTATCCTGCTTCAGGCCTTCCTTCAAGCATGTCTTGGGGCTATTTTTAGGCCAGGTCCCGAGCTTGGTATCCGTTAAAGTTGGCCCAGGGCTGAGTGCTTCGCTCGGTCCGAGGTCGGCGGTAGCGCTTGATCTTAGGATCAGTGCTCGTGTAGCTGTTCCTCCTAGTCCAGCTCTGGCTTTAGCTTTCGGAGGTTCTCTTTGATTTCCAGCAGTGTGTAGCCTCCCTTGGCAAGCCTGTCCGCGTCCTCTTCATGGCTCCCCTTGCTTCAGGCCTTCATGTAGGTGTTGAGCCTTTCCTTGAAGGCCTTGGTTTGCCTTCGGGTTAGGGGTGGCTCGGGTCTGGTCTAGGGCCTTGGGGCCTCATCATCCCCTTCTTCTTGAGGAGGATTCGTCCTCGAATCTTGATCTGCATAGACATCATCATAGTAGGGTGTTAAGTTAGCCACATTAAAGGTAGCACTTACCCCGTAGGAATTGGGTAGGTCTAGGACATAGGAATTTGGACTTTCTCTGCTCGGGAAACCTATCCTTCCTGAAGTGGATGCACACTTGATGTCCTACTTCAAAAAAATTCTCCTTTCTTCCTCGGTTGGCATTGCGAGTGTATTGGACAGTCCTTCTCTCAAAGTTGGCTTTGGCCTTTTCGTGTAGCTTCATGACATAAGCTGCCTTCTCTTATCCACCTGCGTCTAAGAACTCATGGATGGGTAGAGGTGATAAATCCAAGGGGTTAGGGGATTAAAACCATAGACAAGTTCAAAGGGTGAGTATTGGGTGGCGGAGTGCACAACCCTATTATAAGCAAATTCTACGTGTGGCAAGCATTCTTCCCAAATTTTGATGTTGCTTTGATGATGGCCCTTAGCCTTTGTGATAAGGATCGATTCACAACTTCTGTTTGGCCATCAGTTTGGGGGTGGCAGGTGGTGGAGAATATCAATCTGGTCCGAAGCTTAGCCCACAAAGTCTTCCGAAAGTGGCTTAGGAATTTCGAATCCCTATCTGAGACTATAGTCTGAGGAACTCCATGCATCCTAACCACCTCTTTAAAGAACAAGTCAGCAATATGAGAAGCATCATCATTTTTGTGGCAAGCAATAAAATGAGCCATTTTAGAGAACCTATCAACGACCACAAAGATGGAATCCTTTCCCTTTCTAGTCCTAGGCAACCCTAATATGAAATCCATAGACAAATCAACCCAAGGATGTTCAGGAATGGGTAAAGGAGTATATAGTCCCTGGGGTCTGAGTTTGGACTTAGCTCGTTGGCACTTGGAGCATTGAGCTATGAGTTTCCCCACATCATTGCGCATCTTGGACCAATAGAAGTGCTCCTTGAGGGTGGCCAAAGTTTTGGCTACCCTAAAGTGTCCCATGAGGCCTCCTCCATGAGCTTCTAGGGTTAGGACAGTCCTGCAAGAATGGTTAGGTAAACATAGCTTGGGTCCTTTAAACAAATAACCATCCTATTTGTAGAACTTCCCAAATCCTCCCTATTGACAAGCCTCAAAGATACTCTTAAAATCAGGGTCAGTGGCATAAAGGTCTTTGATGTGTTCTAAACCAATGAATTTAGTGGAAAGGACTGAGATCAGGATGCACCTTCGAGAGAGGGCATCAGCTACTATGTTTAACTTACCTTGGTTTTATTGAATGATGTATGGAAAGGATTCAATAAATTCTACCCACCAAGCATGCCTTTTGTTGAGCTTGTGCGGAGCTTTGAGGTACGTGAGAGATTCATGGTCCGTGTGGATGATGAATTCCTTGGGCCATAAGTAGTGTTGCCAAGTCTTCAAAGCTCTCACCAAGGCATATAGTTCTTTGTCATAGGTTGGGTAGTTGAGGGTGGCACCACTTAGTTTTTCACTGAAGTAAGCAATGGGTCTCTTATCTTGCATTAGGACAACTCCAATCCCTACTCCTGAAGCATCACATTCAATTTCAAAAGGCTTGGTGAAAATTGGGTAGCGTAAGCAAAGGGGCTTTAGTGAGCTTCCTTTTGAGGGCTTCAAAGGACTCTTGTTGAGGGCTGCCCCGTTGGAATGGTACATCCTTTTTGAGCACGGTTGTGAGTGGGCAGCAATGGTGCTGAAGTCCCTTACAAACCTTCGATAGAAGCTAGCCAACCCATGAAAACTCCTAACATCAGTGATGTTCTGAGGTGTTGGCCAGGATTTGATAGCCTCTATTTTGTCTTCATTCACCTAATACCTGCTGAGCTAACCACAAAACCAAGAAAAACAAGGTGATCTGTGCAAAAGGTTCACTTGGCCATGTTAGCATAGAGGTGTTCTTTCCTTAGGGTTTCTAAGACAGTTTTTAGGTTCCCTTGGTGATCTTCTAGGTTCTTGGAGTAAATAAGTATATCATCAAAGTAAACCACGACAAATTTTCCAATGTAAGCTCTAAAAACTTGGTTCATTAATCTCATAAAGGTACTAGGTGCATTAGTTAGGCCAAAAGGCATGAACATCCATTCATATAACTCTAATTTAGTTTTGAAAGTAGTGTTCCATTCTTCACCTTCCTTCATTCGGATTTGATGACAGCCTGACTTAAGGTCAAATTTAGAGAAGATAGTAGATCCATGTAGTTCATCAAGCATGTCATCTAATCTAGGAATAGGGTGGTGATACTTAACTGTAATGTTGTTGATGGCTCGACAATCAACACACATCCTCCATGTCCCTACCTTTTTGGAGACTAGGATAACTGGTACAGCACAAGGGCTCATGCTTTCTCGGACGTAACCTCTGTCCATTAGCTCTTCTACTTAAGCTTGTATCTCTTTAGTCTCTTCTGGATTGGTACGGTAGGGTGGCTTGTTTGGCAAGGCAGCTCCGGGCAGCAAGTCTATCTGGTGTTCAACTCCTCTTAGTGGGGGCAGTCAACTAGGGATTTCTTTGGGGAAAATATCCTTGAATTCCTGTAAGAGTGAGACAACAACACTAGGCAAGGAGGTGTTAGGGTTAGAAATCAAGCTCTCATTGTAAAGGAGGATCACAAGGGGCCTCTTAGTAATTAGAGTTTGTTTAATCTCTCTCAGGGTAGCTAGGAGGTTTTCCCTTCGTTCAGCCTCACTTTTTTGAGCTCTTGGACCCTTAGGGCCTTGTATTTCTGTTTTTACTCTTGGGGGGCTACTCGTTTGTTCTCCCTTCTCTCTATTTTTGAGCTCCATCTCTTTTTTCTCTCGGATGGCTCGCCTATCTATTTGATCTTTGAGGATTTCAGTAGGTGGCAAAGGTTTTAGGATGTACTTCATGTCTTTATGGATAAGACTGTACCTATTGGCCCTCCCGTTATGTTTGGAGTACCTATCGAATTGCCAAATTCTGCCAAGTAGTATATGGGCAACTTCCATGGGTACCACATCACATAAGATAATATCAATGTATCTCCCTATGCAAAAGGGAACATTAGCTTGACGTGTTACCATGATTTCCCCATAATTGCTAAAGCAGTGTAGCTTGTAGGGTTTCAGATGCTTGAGGGTTGGGAGGCCAAGATCCTCCACAAACTCGGTGCTCACGGCATTGGCACAACTTCCTTCATCTATGACCATACTACAAATTTTATTTTTAATCACGCACCTAGTATGGAAGAGGTTATCTCGTTGCTCCCAACCTTCCTCCACGACTTGTGTGTTAAGGACGCGTCGGGAGATGGCAAAGAATCGGCGCGCGTGCTTTGGCGATCGGGGCACGCCGGGGCTTTGTGGCGCGTTGGGCTTGATTGGCGCTCAGGGTCGGTCGAGCGGCGCGGGCCGGAGCTCAGGTCTTGGGGAGACTGGGCCTTGAGAGAGGGTCCGGGTCGTAGACCGAGTAACAACTCTTTTCAGGGTGGGGACGTCGGTGGCTACGGGTTGGAGTGTTCTTCGCCGTAGGGCTGGCGTCGGGGTCGGGAGTCGGGGGCCGATCCGGGGTCAGGCGGGACTCCGGGTGATCCTAGCGCTTGGCCTGATCGGCATCGATGCCGGTTGGCGGGCTGGCTTGGGCTAGGGGTGATCTAGGAAGGTGCGGGGTGGGGTACGGGCCTGGGGCCGGGTTGATGTCGATCCGGGGTTGGGACAGGCGCTTTACCGGGGCTAAGTAGGCGCTACCCCGAGGCAGGGCTAAGCGCAAGCCCGGGGCTGGGCCGGGGCATCATCGGGGCTGGCCCGGATGCTGGCTCGGGGCAGCTCTGGTATAGTTTCGGCTACCCTCTCCAACCACTCTAGAGTTTCTTGAACCTGTCTCATGACTTGGGATGCGTTGGCTATGGTGGCTTCAAGCTTGTCTAACCTCTCATCTGTCATGGTTAGTAAAAATACATGAAAATAAGGGGTTTGGCCTCACAATTCTCTTGAAAGATCCTTACTCTCTCTTGATTTTTCCTCTCGTGTTTTAAAATTTAATAGTAATCACTCAAAGGGAAGCATAACAAGTAAATTTCAGCTTCAAGTAGTTGCAAGTTTCCTCAAAGCTATTGAGGAAGGACTTACCGATTGGTGGCACCAAGACTTTAACTCCTAGGGTTTCCTTCGTAGCTAGGGTTGGTGAGATCTTCTTGGGTGTAGGGTTTTGGGCAACGAAAGCTTTCTTTTTCTCCCTCTATCCCCTCTTCTTAAGAATGCTTGATGAACGATGCATGACATGTTTATCAAATAACTACTAAGCTAGAAGCTAAGCAGATCATATTCCACGGGTCTTCTAATAGTTGTCTACTCAAATATAAAGGCAGATTACTCAGGTTTAACACGTTGTGCGTAGTGTGAGTTCCAAGACTTCTATTCTAGAAATGCAGGTAAATTAAAACGTAAATTGAAAGACAGATTGAAAGATTAGTTGACTTAACAAGACGACAGACAAGCTTAGACTTAAAATCCCCCTTAGATCACAGAGCATTGGCAATCAACGGACCAGTGGTTTTCAATTCTAAGACACCACCATAACTCTTGACCCTTAGGTTTAAGACTGACGAACGTTTGCTCTATCCGTTCTACCTACCACGAATAATTAGTCTTCCGAGTACGGTCGCTTCTTGCGATGACTAAACTAACTGGTGGAATTACTATCGATTTGTGAGTTACTCTTGAAGTGGATTAACCCTAACATGTTCCTACGAAAGGCACACTCCAATGAATAGGTTAATTGTTGGTTTGGGGTTTTAAAATGAGGCGAGCGTTCGCTTCTATCCTCAGCTTAACAAGAATCTAATTTAGGTGATCAAGCCAGAGAAGAAACATAAACAACGAAGAACAAATCAAACATGCAAGAGAAACTGATTGAACTTTGAATCTAATTACCGCCGATCCGTGACCACTTTAAACCTCTGGGTCACTTAGGGTTCATCTAGTCTAAGCTCTATGAGTTTAGCTACTCATGTTAATAACAGAAGAAACAAAGACAGAAACAGAGTTCATCATGAAAAGGAAGAACAGATGAGAACTATAAAACCTAATTAAGACGACTCTAGCAAAGCTCCGCTCTTCGGTAATCTTCACTCCTAGCTCCGAGTCTCCGAGGTGAAGGGGTGGCGTCACGATCTCTTCCTGGCTCTTCGAACTCTTCAACTCTGCTCTCTCGAACTTCTTAGGTCTAGAACTTGTGATAAGCTCTATTTGGAAAAGTATATCCTTTATTGTAGCCGCCGGTTTTATATTTATACTTAACCTTTCCCAGCCAGATTAGGTTAATAGTTTTCGGCGAAAACTTAATAAGTTTTCGCTGAAAACTTCTTTGAAAAATTGTGACCCGATCGAATGATCCTCCTGTGATGATTTCGTTCAGAGTTTTCGGCGAGAACTTTGACTTCTCGCCGAAAACTTCTTCTTGTAAGCTCTGACAATTTCTTCTTGCATTTTCGGCAAAAACTCAAGGATTTTTCGTCGAAATCTCCTTTGTAAAGCCGGTCAGGATTTGTGTTGATTTGATTGACTCCTTGGATCGATTACGGCGTGATTCCTTGAGGTTCCAATGCCTTAGACACGTCCTTAGTTACATTATTTGACGGCAAAAAACTTTGCTATCATGAAAACACTAGAAAACCATCAAATAGACCCGAAACGGGCCAAAGTAACACAAATGGCATGAGATAGAGCAGTTGAGTGAATATTCGCTATTTTGCCCTAAAAACCATGTCTTAAGACAAGAAGTGTTGCTTAAATGAGGCTGATAATCTCGTCAAATCGAGTGTCATAAAATACCCCACACTTAAGCTTTTGCTTGTCCTCAAGCAAACTGAATAGAAGACGCTCATGTTCACAAATGATAAGATCGATTAAATTGAAGTTCAAGCATACACAATCAATTATTAGACAGCTACTTCTAGAACAAGAAACCTAACATGCATGATGATCAGCCAAACAACCTGGTCTCACTAAAAACCGCACAGGACAAGAAGTAGTAACCAATCATGCACGAATTTGACCTGACCGACTAGACTCCTCACACAGAAAATATTTAGTAGAAGGGGAACTCTCACTCTCTGTGTTTAAGGACGTGTTTCTGCTCTCAATCATTTTCTGGTACTGAATTCTGTCATAGGTTTGTAATTCGACCACATCTCCACCACTGTGACAACACGAGGAACTAGTCAAGAAGGACTTCCCTGCTTAGGACTGTAACGAATTCTACACTACAAGGGTTTATAATGAGATGGATGATGGGAATGTATGATGATGGTTTTGGTGGGTGTAGCTGATGACACTCGATTTGACGTGATTATCAACCTCATTTAAGTGACATTTCCTTGCTTAAGACATGGTTTTTAGGGTAGAATAGCGAATATTCAATCGATTGCCATATCTCGTGCCATTTGTGTTACCTTGGTCCGTTTCGGGTCTATTTGATGGTTTTCTAGTGTTTTTATGTTAGCACAGGTTTTTGCCGTCAAATAAAGTAGCCAAGGACGTGTCTAAGGCATTGGAACCTCGAGGAATTGCACCGGAATCGATCCAAGGAGCCAATCAAGTCAAAACAATTCCTGCCCGATTTACAAAAGCATTTTCGGCGAAAATATCAGCACAAATCGGCGATGCTCATCAACAGAAGTTTTCGGCGAAAATAGGAAATTTTCGACCGAGAACTATGGGACCAAAATTTACAGGAGATATCAGCCGGCGGACCATCCAATTACAAAGGAATTTTCGCCGAAAATTCCTCAATATTTTTGGCGAAAATACCAGTTAAAATTCGGCTGAATTAGGGTTAAGTATAAATACTTAACCGGCGGCCCAATAAAGAAGATACTTCAATACATCTCACAATACATCAGAATTTAGAGAATCCTCTCAAGTTCTGGAGCGAAGAGTTAGAGTTCGAAGAGCCGGAAAGAGATCGTGACGCCATCCCTTCCATCTCAAAGACTCGGAGGTAGGATTGCAGTCTATCGGAAGATCAAAGTTCTGCCGGGGTCGTCTAATTAGGTTTTTCAGATTCTTTTCTGTTCTTCCTCTGTATGATGAACCCTTTCATTGTCTTTGATTCTTTTGTAACGAACATGAGTAGCTAAACTCTTAGAGCTTAGACTAGATGAACCCTAAGTGACCCAGGGCTTTAAAGCGGTCACGGATCGGCGGTGATTAGATTCGAAGTTCAATTAGTTTCTCTATCATGTTTGGTTTGTTCTTCATTGTTCATGTTTCTTGTCTGGATTGATCACCTAGATTAGATTCTTGTTAAGCTAAGGATAAAAGCGAATGCTCACCTTACTTTAGAACATCAAATTGAACAATTATCCTTATAATTGGAGCGTGCCTTTCGTAGGAACTGGTTAGGGTTAATCCACTACAAGAGTAACTCAATAATCGTTAGTAATTCCACCAGTTAAGTTAAGTCGTTGCGAGAGGCGACCGTACCCGGGCGACTAATAATCTTGGTAGCTAGAACGGATAGAGTGAACATTCGCCGGTCTTAAACCTAAGGGTAAGGAGTTATGGTGGTGTCTTAGAATTGATTGAACGAGAATAGAAATCCGCTGATCTGTTGATTGCCAATGCTCTGGGGAACGAAGGGGGATTCAAAGTCTAAGTTCGTCTGTCATCTCTATTTTAATCAACCAATTTCCAATTTGTCTTTAGTTTAAATTTTTAATTTCTCTGCATTTCTTAGATTTAGAAGTCGTGGAACTCACACCACGCACGAAGTGCTTAAACCGAGTAATTTGCCAGCTTATTTGAGTAGTCAGTCATAGAAGACCCGTGGAATACGATCTACCCTAGCTATTGTTAGCTTTGTTAGTTATTTGTTTGAACGCACGCACAACGACTGCGTTTCATCAAATTGGCGCTGTTGCCAGGGACTTCTTTTGATTGTTTGAAAGAAGAACTGGCAATTTATTCTTCTATTTTCCATCTTTCACTTTTCCACCCACTTCGATTTTACACGGGTTTTGTTGTTTTTGTTATTTGTAGGTTGTTTACAGGTGTATGCATCGCCGCTAATGACACTCGATTTGACGTGATTATCAGCCCCATTTAAGCAACATTTCATACCCTTTGATGCCATTTTGATGAGTATTTGGTGCATTTTTTGTAACTTTGTGATTATCGGCTCCTAGTGCGTACATTGTCTATTTCTCGGCTATTTTTACCCTTTTTGTGAGCTTTTATGTTGAGCCCCAGGTTACCACATTATAGAGGACTCTCTCACGAGTCCAACGCTTCAAACGGAGGCCAAATCGGAGTTCAAACGGAGCGGGAATGATCGAAACAAGTTGGATGTCTGCCCAGTCCAAAACGCTGCGTTTTGGAGCTTACACACTGTGTAAGCTAAATGCACTGTGAGCTTACACGCCGTGTAAGCTCCCCAGACGGGAAATTCTCAGCTTTTCCAACAAGGAAAGGGTTTTCGGGGTATTAATAGACTTTTCGAAGCCAGATTTGTTAACATACAACCTAGAGAGATCAGCCACGACTTGAGGAGAGTTGAGAGAGTATTCCGGAGCTATCGGAGAGATCGTGACGCCGTCAATCCATCCCAGAAGACGCTCGGAGCTAGGAATTGAAGATTCTCAAGATCGGAGCTTCACGGATCATCCGGAATAAGGTTTTTCAGATCCTTTTCTGTTCTTCATTTGTATAAGATGAATCCTTCTGTCGTCTTTGATTCTTGTTTGTCAGATATGAGTAGCTAAACTTGTAGAGCTTAGATTAGATGAACCCTAAGTGACCCAGGGCTTTAAAGCAGTCACGGATCGGCGGTGATTAGATTCAAAGTTCAATCAGTTTCTCTTTGCATGGTTGTTTTGTTCTTGATTGTTTATGTTTCTTTTCTGATTAATCGCCTAGATTAGGTTTGTGTTGAATTAGGGTTTGTCGCCAGACAGCTTCTCTGCTTTAAACATTAAAACTTGTCTTTCCTGATCACCTAGCTTAGATTCGTGTTAAAGCTGAGGATAGAAGCGAAAGCTCGCCTCACTTTAGAAAATCAATTCAACAAGTTAACCTTATAATTGGAGTGTGCCTTTCGTAGGAACCGATTAGGGTTAATCCACTGCAAGAGTAACTCATAAATCATTAGTAATTGCACCAGTTAAGTTAAGTCGTTGCGAGAGGCGACCGTACCTGTGCGACTAATTAATCTTGGTAGTTAGATCGGATAGAGCGAACGTTCGCCAGTCTTAAACCTAAGGGTCAGGAGTTATGGTGGTGTATAGAAATTGATTGAACGAGAATTGAAATCCGCTGATCTGTTGATTGCTGTTGCCTTGGTGATCTAAGGGGGATTCGAAATCTAAGCTTGTATGTCGTCTGTCTGAACCATTTAATCATTCTGTCTTTTAATTTCATTTTAATTTTCCTGCATCTTAGTCTAGAAGTCGTGGAACTCACACCACGCACAAAGTGTTTAAACCTGAATAAATTGCCAGCTCCTTTGAGTAGTCGATTAGAAGAAACCCTGTGGAATACGATCTTCTTAGCTTTTAGCTTGGTAGTATTTGATCACTGTTCTGCAGCTCATCAAATTGGCGCCGTTGCCGGGGACTCTTCTAATTGTTTGAAAGAAGAGTTGGCATTTTATTCTTCTACTTTCCATCTTTCATTTTCCATCACACTTCGATTTTACACCGGTTGTGTTTGTTTTTGTCTCTTGCAGATCATAGTTGATACAGAATCAAACTACTTCCGTTCCATCCTTCCTTTCCGCAATGGCTACTCCAAAGAGTCTTGCGGACTACAATAAGCCGCACGCATCTAACATTCGGTCTTCCATCACCGTGCCTTCTAATGACGACGATCCTGACTATGAGATCACAATCCCCTTTTTGGAAATGATCTCTAGGGATGTTCAGTTCGAAGGGAAGCCGCAAGATAACCCATGCACACATTTGGCGAACTTCCTAGCCATGTGCGAGACGTTCAAGAGTGGGAACCTCGGTAAGAACACATTATGCTTACGAGTCTTCCCATTCTCCCTTAGAGGCGCTGCCAAGAGATGGCTCAGTATGAAACCACCTGGCCATTACACCGATTGGGATAGTCTAGCTCAAGACTTCGTAGAGGAGTACTTTCCTCCTTCAAGAACTACAGCTTACAAGGACAGCATTGCCAGATTTGTTCAGAAGAGAGGAGTAATCTTATATGACGCTTGGAACGAATTCCAAGAGCTTCTCTACGACTGCCCTCATCATGGATTCGAGCAGAGACAGCTAGCTGAGACCTTCGCCCGAGGGATGAACGAAGAATCAGCTAAATGGGTTAACTTCTTAGCTGACGGAGATTACACGGCACTCGCACCGGAAGCTGCTCTTCTTCACTTTGCAAACTGCGCATCTAAGTCGAGAAGCTGGGAGAGACAGTTTGGAGCAGCTAAGAGCCGACCAAGCCGTGAAGATCAGATCAAGATTGAAGTGCAGAAAGAAATGAAGAAGATTTTCGGTAACTGGTCTTCAGAGGAAGTGAACTTTATTGATGAAGGCTTCACCAACAGTCAACAGGGCTACCCCGACTATCGTCAGTTCAGACAACCTCCTCAACAACAAGGAAGTTTCCAAGAGCGTCCCCCATACAACTACGGATTCAACCAGAGTCAGAATCAGTACTTGAGCGATAGTTATCAAGATCAACCTCAGAGATCTACATCAGGGAACACAAGGGATATCGAGGTAGACAAGAAGCTCGACCTGATCATGGCAAGGCTCGATAACTATGAGGAGAAATTCAAGCTTCAAGCCGTCATAAATCAAGAACATGAAGCTCGAGGTCAACGAATGGAGAGCATGATAAATAACATGGTTAGCTTGATAACTAGTAGCCCCCTCCTTAATCAATCCTCGGTTCAAGTCGACTCTACTATTAGGAAGGAGCACGTCAAGGCTGTCTCCATAAGAAGCGACAAGCAATCAGCTGATCCTGCAGCTCCTGAACCGGCCATAAATCCTGATGCTATAGCCATTGACAAGCTAGAGATCGAGGAGGAGGATAGAGAAGAAGAAGAGGAGGTGACTGCCCCGCCTTCCCTGACAAAGACAGCACCTGCGCCACTTCTTCCTCCATATCAGCCTCGGATTCCGTTTCGTAAGGCCGCGCAATCAAAGGAGAAAGATCATGATACCCGGTACAGAAAGTGGCATGGATACTTGAAGAACACGAATATGATACACCAGTTACTGATGCTATCCAAGTGATACCGGAGGCTGACAAAATCGCAAAGGATCCTGCAAAAAACAAGAAGAAGGGAGAGTTGTCCTCCGTATCCCTCGAGGAAAAATGCTCTGCTATCCAGGGCCATGCGACACCCATACCACCCCCAGCTAAGTGTCGAGATCCCGGTGCTTTTACTTTGCCTTGCATTATTAATGATGTGAAGATTGATCGTAGTGTAATTGATCTAGGTGCTTCTATCAATGTTATGCCTACATGCCTGTTTGAGAAATTAAACCTAGGAGAGTTGAAACCAATTAGCATGCATTTAGTGTTTGCCGACAGATCTGTTAAACTGCCTAGGGGATTGATAGAAGACGTGGTTGTCCGTTGTGGTACTTTTACTATTCTGACTGACTTTGTTGTCATGGATACTCGAGAGGAAGATGTCACTCTTCTCCTAGGCCGACCGTTCATGGCAACAGCCGGCATTAACATTAATGTCCCGAATGGCTCGTTGACATTAAGGGTCGGCAAGGACACCATGACAATCCGCCTCAAGGACGGTATGCAAGTCCCAGTCAAAGAAGAGATGCATTGTTTATCTGTTGAAGTGTGGAGTTGGCTTCGGTCAACTCTAGTTCTAATGAAAAATCTAGAGTTTCTGCAGAAATCGTCTTGCCAGGTGTTGGACAGGTCCCTAATCTGAAGAATGAGCTGCCGGCACAAAGGCCGAGAAAGAAGGAGGATCCGACGGCGTCCCCTCATGAATCACCAAACGTTAAAGATCCTAGAGAGATAAAAGAGGAGAATAAAGAGAAGACGAAGGCGGTTCTGAAGCCGATTGCTCAGCCCCCGTCTACCGAGCCACCAGAACGAACCAAGATAACTCACGCAAATGGGAAGAAGTTCACACTTGCCAGAGGATCCCCAAGGCCATATTTCATGAACTCCGACTCGGGCCTAAGAGAAATCCTTAGTTGGGATGTCCCTTGATCACCATCCAGGTATCGTCCGGCTCAAGGACGTTAAGCAAGAGCGCTTCGTGGGAGGCAACCCACGGCTGGAGTCATTTTAAATTTATCGAGTCAGTTTTTATTTATTTTGAGTCATTTTGAGAATTTTGTGTCGAGTCGGTTGAGTCCGGATGATAGAAAATAGTTGGAAAAATATATATTGGGTGTTATTTGGGTTGAATTTATTGTTTGCAGGAAGAGGAGTGACCAATTTGCAAGAAATTGGCCAAAATTCGGAATAGAGAACCCAATGAGAGCTAAAAAACACAATGGGTTTACACAGCTGTGTAAAGACCAGTGTAAGAGCTTACACGCCGTGTAAGCTATTGCACTAAGGAGCTTACACGCCGTGTAAGCTCGAAAAATCAGAGGTAAGTCCCCTTTCCCCCTTCTCATTTTCGGATTTCAACTCTCTCTCTTCGTTTCTCTCTCCCAAATCCTCTCAACTCCTCCTCTTACCTAACACCTCCAAACACCCAACCACCACACAAACCCACCACCGCCGGTGGAGCTTGGACCGCCGGCCGGACTTTCATCCCCCATCGCCACCACTCATCTCACCGCCGGCCTCCACCCCAATCACCGCGCCTTCAACCTCCTGCCGTCCGCCTCCTATCCGACGACCCCGCAGCCATCCGAGCCACACTCCATCGGCGACCGCCCCCCCCCCTAAACCAGCCAACCGAAGCCGCCCCACCCGCCGTCCAGAAGCCGACCGACGCACCAGCTCCGACGTTCGCAGCAGCCCGACGCCTCCCTTCGAACTGCAGCAGTCACTCGAGTTTTCTTCAGCTCGGTTCGAGCCAATCCGAACCAGCCCCCACTCTTCTCGTTTTTGTTCGATTTCTTGAGTTTAACTCGAGTCCAGGTATGTAAATCGACTCCCCTACCTCCTATGATGCCTATATCGGTGATTTCCAACCTCGATTTCGACTTGCAGGTGCTGAATCGAATTTGTGTTCTTGAGCTCAAGAACCCTAATTTTTCAATTTTGGGGTTTTGTGAAATTGACTTTATAGAAATGAAATTGACGGTATAATATGCTTGTAGTTTGAATCGGGGGTCATTTCGACTTCGTTTGCCTACCCAATTGTGAAATCTCATAGACTTTCCATACCGATTTTTATCGAAATTGGGGATTTTTGCATATGGACGAAATTGGATGAATTTTTGCTGTGTGATTGATCTTGTGATGATTATAAACATGTATGCGTGCTTGTTCCCGAATATCTCTATCTTACTTAGCTCATATGACGGATTAAGGTACACTTTTTGCATACCGATTTCATGAGTTGTGATCATGGCTTGTGTGACTTATATGGCTGATTTGGACTTGCTTCTTGCTTGACTATGCCTTAAGTTTGAATTGCAATTGGTTCATTGCTTCCATGATTATCTTGGCCAAAGTTTGCCTAATGCCTAAATGTTGATCTTGCTAAGTGTGTTTGAGACCTAGATATGTGCTTATAGGATTGTGCCTCCACTTGTTGACATCCTACTTGCATTCTTTGATCTTGATATCTTTGATGTTTGTTGTGGTTGTCATTGCTCGGTTGATTCATAGGTTCAATGCCATGTTCTCGTGTGTCGCATACCTTATTCCATTTGCTTGTCTTATATGCACAAATCCCACTTGTTATAGGCTAAAATTGGCATTTTGGTTTGTGATTTATTTTCAGGATGGGAAAATCAAAAGGGAAAGGAGTTGCTCCTTCTTCTTCCGCCCCACCTTCGGCGAAGAAAATGAGAAGAACCGCAAGGCGCGACACCCTCCAGGTAGCTTCCCCGCCGGATAACATCTCCAGCATACGACTTCAACGAACTAGAGCGAGAGCTTAGGGAGATGAGAGCAGATTCCGATGCGCGTTGGGAGGCTACTCAGAAGTGGCAACAGGAGTACGACGAGCGTTTCACCAGCCTCCAGGAGTTGCAGCAGCAGATGTACCAGTCACACTTCAGTTCTTTAGGCAGTTCCAGGCTCTAGATGATCGCCAGCACCCTCCGCCCCAGTGATTTCAGGATTTTTCTTTATTTTTCTTATCATCCAGAACTCTGTACTTTTTGTTTTTGTTCGTGTCGGTTTATGTTGTTTTGGGTCTTTGTTGAACCTTTGTGGTCGGTAGAGTCTTTTGTACTCCAACTGTTCTAATCGTGTGATGGATCCTCTCTTATTATGTTTTCAGGCTATGAACTTAGAATTCTCTATGGTTTTATGCACGTCTATACCCTGGTGTCTCGCCAGCGCCATCTCCGGCGCCCTCATGCTCGTATTGCGGTACCCCTATACACTTTTCTTCTTTTTGTTTGGTCCATTGAGGACAATGTCTGATTTAAGTGTGGGGTGGGGATTATATTTCTGAGGGATGTTATTCATCTGTGGTATTTGTGAGATTTCTCTAGCATAGAATTGCTCAATTCTTGACACGTGATGTTAAGTTAGTTTTCAATTTTTCATAATGATGCTTAGATTGCTTAACCTAGAACCTGTAATCAACCTACTTGCATTGATGCTAGATTTCCTGGTTAGAACAGAAAAGCTTATCACTCTTGTAGTTTTTCGCCTTGATTGCATGATAATGGACTGAATCCGACTAGCAAACCAAACGTGAGCTTTTGATCCATTGCACATAACTTGCAATTTTAATTCTTTTTGAGTGATTTTCTATTTGCTTGAATGAGTTAGAATTTGCATGAGACCTACTCGAGACCACACGATGACACGAGTTCTAGAATGATAGGGGCACCTAGATTCAGCTACTAAGCCATATAGCCAACCTAACGTTAAATCCATTAGGTTTAAACCCTTGAGCTTGGCCTGTTCTTTCGGTTCGATATACATTACAGCCATTCCCCATTCTTTCATTCCCCGTTGATCCCCTATGGTTGTAGTTCTAGATTAGCCTACCGGAAGTCGGTTTGTGGTAACTTGCCTATAGCCATTAAACAGGTGGTCTTAGCTATTATGTCCAAACGTGTAAACCCCTCTAGCAACTAAAAGAAAAATCGGCACAAAGAAAAAAAAAGTGAGAAATAGAAAAGAAGAAAAAGAAGAAAATTTCGAAAAAATGAAAAGAAAGAGAAAAATCAGAAAAGCCAAAAAGTTTATAGTATAGTTCAAATAACGTTCTTCTCCCTACATATGGAAGAACGAAGTCAAAAGAAAATGTAAAGAAAAAAAATATATATGCAAAATAAAGTGCTAGGTTGCTTGAGGGTATCATAGGACGAGCGTTCACTATTCCACCTGTGTCTGGTTAGACGATAGGAAGCCATAGGCTAGATTCGAGGGAAGTTAGTCGAAAGCTACACCGCACAAAGCCATCATCATACATTCCCATCATCCATCGCATCATAAGCCCTTGTAGTGTATAATTCATTACGGTCCTAGCAGGGAAGTACTTCTTGACTAGTTACACGTGTTATCACAGTGGTGGAGATGTGGTCGAAATGCAAACCTATGACATAATTCAGTAACAGAAAATGATTGAGAGCAGAAACACGTCCTTAAACACAGAGAGTGAGAGTTCCCATTATACTAAATATATCCTGTGTGAGGAGTCTGGTCGATCAGGTCAAATTTGTGCATAATTGGTTGCTACTACTTGTCGTGTGCAGATTATTAGTGAGACCAGGTAGTTTGGCTGATCTGTATGCATGTTAGGTTTCTTGTTCTAGGATCTATCAGTCTAATAATTCATTGTGTTTGATTGAGCTCCAATTTAATCGATCTTATCATCTATGAACATGAGCGTTTCTATTCAGTTTGCTTGAGGACAAGCAAAAGCTTAAGTGTGGGGTATTTTGATGACACTCGATTTGACGTGATTATCAACCTCATTTAAGCGACATTTCCTTGCTTAAGACATGGTTTTTAGGGTAGAATAGCGAATATTCAATCGATTGCCCTATCTCGTGCCATTTGTGTTACCTTGGCCCGTTTCGGGTCTATTTGATGGTTTTCTATTGTTTTTATGTTAGCACAGGTTTTTGCCGTCAAATAAAGTAGCCAAGGACGTGTCTAAGGCATTGGAACCTCGAGGAATTGCACCGGAATCGATCCAAGGAGCCAATCAAGTCAAAACAATTCCTGCCGCGATTTACAAAGGAATTTTTGCCGAAAATCCTTCAGTATTTTCGGCGAAAATATCAGCACAAATCGGCGATGCTCATCAACAGAAGTTTTCGGCGAAAATAGGAAATTTTCGACCGAGAACTATGGGACCGAAATTTACTGGAGATATCAGCCGGCGGACCATCCAATTACAAAGGAATTTTCACCGAAAATTCCTCAATATTTTCGGCAAAAATACCAGTTAAAATTCGGCTGAATTAGGGTTAAGTATAAATACTTAACCGGCGGCCCAATAAAGAAGATACTTCAATACATCTCACAATACATCAGAATTTAGAGAATCCTCTCAAGTTCTGGAGCGAAGAGTTGGAGTTCGAAGAGCCGGAAAGAGATCGTGACGCAATCCCTTCCATCTCGAAGACTCGGAGCTAGGATTGCAGTCTACCGGAAGATCGAAGTTCTGCCGGGGTCGTCTAATTAGGTTTTTCAGATTCTTTTATGTTCTTCCTCTGTATGATGAACCCTTTCATTGTCTTTGATTCTTTTGTAACGAACATGAGTAGCTAAACTCTTAGAGCTTAGACTAGATGAACCCTAAGTGACCCAGGGCTTTAAAGCGGTCACGGATTGGCGGTGATTAGATTCGAAGTTCAATCAGTTTCTCTTTCATGTTTAGTTTGTTCTTCATTGTTCATGTTTCTTGTCTGGATTGATCACCTAGATTAGATTCTTGTTAAGCTAAGGATAGAAGCGAACGCTCGCCTTACTTTAGAACATCAAATTGAACAATTAACGTTATAATTGAAGCGTGCCTTTCGTAGGAACCGGTTAGGGTTAATCCACTGCAAGAGTAACTCAATAATCGTTAGTAATTCCACCAGTTAAGTTAAGTCGTTGTGAGAGGCGACCGTACCCGGGCGACTAAATAATCTTGGTAGCTAGAACGGATAGAGCGAACGTTCGCCGGTCTTAAACCTAAGGGTAAGGAGTTATGGTGGTGTCTTAGAATTGATTGAATGAGAATCGAAATCCGCTGATCTGTTTATTGCCAATGCTCTGGGGAACGAAGGGGGATTCAAAGTATAAGTTCGTCTGTCATCTCTGTTTTAATCAACCAATTTCCAATCTGTCTTTAGTTTAAATTTTTAATTTCTCTGCATTTCTTAGATTTAGAAGTCGTGGAACTCACACCACGCACGAAGTGCTTAAACCCGAGTAATTTGCCAGCTTATTTGAGTAGTCAGACATAGAAGACCCGTGGAATACGATCTACCCTAGCTTTTGTTAGCTTTGTTAGTTATTTGTTTGAACGCACGCACAACGACTGCGTTTCATCAGTAGCTTTCGACTAACTTCCCTCGAATCTAGCTTATGGCTTCCTACCGTCTAACCAGACACGAGTGGAATAGTGTACGCTCGTCCTATGATACCTTCAAGCAACCTAGCACTTTATACACATTTTTTTCTGAATTTTCTTTGACATTGTCGTTTGACTTCGTTCTTCCATATTGATGATCGCAGTTTTAGCGATATCAAATAACTAATCTACCAAGGTAGACTAGATCGTATTCTACTCGAGGTCTCTTCTTGTCTACTCAAATATGTTGGCAAATTACTCAAGTTTAAACAAGTTGTGCGTGGTGTGAGTTCCACGACTTCTAATCTGAAAAACAAGAAAAAAAAAAGACAGAAAGATTAAAAAGGTTCACTAACAGGAAGATAGTGAAACTTTGATTTCGAATCCCCCTTAGATCACCAAGGCAACAACAATCACAAGACCAGCAGTTTTAAATTCTAATTGATTCAATTCTCCAACACCAACATAACTCGTTACCCTTAGGTTTAAGACTGGCGAACGTTCGCTCTATCCGATCTAACTACCAAGATTAATTAGTCGCCCGAGTACGGTTGCTTCTTGCGACGACAAAACTAACTGGTGCAATTACTAATGATTAATGAGTTACTCTTGAAGCGGATTAACCCTAACTGGTTCCTACGAAGGCACACTCCAATGAATAGGTTAATTGGTTGAATTGATGTTCTAAAGTAAGGCGAACGTTCGCTTTATCCTTATCTTAACAAGAATCTAAACTAGGTGATCAAGGAAGACAAGTTTATACGCCAAAGTAAGGAACTGTCTAGCGACTAACCCTAACTTGCACAAATCTAATCTAGGCGAGCAACCAGAGAAGAAACATAAACAGTTAAGAACAAAACAACCATGCAAAGAGAAAACTGAATGAACTTTGAATCTAATCACCGCCGATCCGTGACCGCTTTAAAGCCCTGGGTCATTTAGGGTTCATCTAATCTAAGTTCTATAAGTTCAGCTACTCATAACGATAACAGAAGAATCAAAGGCAACAAAAGAAAATCATCATACAGAGGAAAAACTTAATTCTGACAACTCCGACGAAGGTTCGATCTCCTGGATCTTCAACTTTAAGCTCCGAGCTTTCCGAGGTGGAAGGATGGCGTCACGATCTCTCCACGGATCTTCGAACTCTCTAAACTCTATCTATCGACCCTAGAGTCGGCTCACTCTCAAAAGTCTGATTTGATTGTGTGAAAATATGAATAATCATCCCCAGCATGGCTGCCGGCTGCTGCTTTAAATAGGTAGAATTAGGGTTTGTTGTTTCTGTCACGGAAAAGGAAAGAGTTTTTGGCGAAAACTTAAGAAGTTTTCGTCGAAAACTTCAGTTGAAAGCCTCTGTTTCCTTCGTTGATTTCTTCATAACTTTTTGGTGAAAACTTTAATAGTTTTCGCCAAAAAATTCAGTGTAATTCAGCTCACTCCGCCTGTGAGTTTCTTAAGATATTTTTGGCGAGAATTCTGTTGGGTTCTCGCCGAAAACCTTGTACTAGGCAGTTGGAATTTCGGTTCTGACTCTGGTTTGATTTCTGATTTGATTCTGGTTCACTTCTTGAGGTCTTGAAAACGTCCGTGGCTATGTATTTGACGGCAAAAATCTATGCTATCACAAAAATACTAGAAAACCACCAAATATACCCAAAGAGAGCCAAAGTAACCAAATCGGTAGGAAATAGGGTAGTTGAGTGAATATTCGCTATTTTACCCTAAAACCACGTTTCAAGCAAGGAAATGTCACTTAAATGAGGCTGAAAATCACGTCAAATCGAGTGTCATCACATATGTAGGGAGAAGATCGTTATTGAACTAAACTATAAACTTACAACTTTGAACTTTTTCTATTTTTTCAAATTTTCTTATTTTCTTATTTTTCTATTTTTTTGTGCCGATTTTCTTTTAGTTGCTAGAGGGGTTTACACGTCTAGACATAATAGCTAAGACCACCTGTTTAATGGCTACAGGCAAGTTACCACAAACCGAGTCCGGTAGGCTAATCTAGAACTACAACCAAAGGGGATCAATGGGGAATGAAAGAATGGGGATTGGCTGTAATGTATATCGAACCGAAAGAATATGCCAAGCTCAAGGGTTTAAGCCTAATGGATTTAACATTGTGTAGGCAATCTGGCTTAGTAGATCAATCTAGGTGCCCCTATCATTCTAGAACTCGTGTCATCGTGTGGTCTAGAATAGGTCACATGCAAATTCTAATTCATTCAAGAAAAACAGAAAACCACTCAAAACGAATTAAAATTGCAGGTTATGTGCAATGGATCAAAAGCTCACAATTGGTTTGCTAGTCGGATTTGGTCATTTTCATGCAATCAAAGCGACAAACTGCAAGTGTGATTTTGAAAATCTGCTGACCAGGCAATTTAGCATCAAAGTATACAAGTTGGTTCTCAGGTTTTAGGTTAAGCAGTCTAAGCATCATTATGACAAATTAAATAACAACTTAACATCAAAAATCAAGAACTGAGCAATTCTAATGCTAGAGAAACTGGAAAGGCACCGAGAAAACATACACACATAATTAAGGGCAATCAAGTTCATGCAAGGTTCTCTAGCATCCTGCCCCACACTTAAACCGTTATGTGTCCTCACAGGACTAAAACTACAGTTGAGAGTAAATAGAAGAACCTGGACCGAGATGATTGATGTAGGGGATGAGCACGGGTCTTCGGAGCTGGAAGGGAATCTACCAAAACTCTGCCTACAAAAGATAAACAAATGAAAGATAAAAAGGAAACAGGGACAAGTGTCCCAGATCCACACAGAAAAAAAGTTGGATCGAAATCCAAAAAGAATAAATAAAAAGGAAGGACAAGGAAGAGGATACAACACGATCACTGCTGGTCAGGTGCATCGGGAGGTGGGAAATGCAAGAAGTTCATGACCCGCTGCTGCCACGCCAGCTGTGCCTCATACCTCTCATCCTGCACACGCATATGCCTTTGAGTAACAAGCCATCTGGCGTCTTGGGTGGCGTTGTCCTCCACTCGCCACTCCTGGAGTCGATCCAACATCTCGCCAAAGTCGCTTGGAGGCGGTCGGGGATGCGGATGTGGCATCTAGAATGGATCCTGGAGGGGCGGCTGCTGCTGATATGCATACCCCGCAGACGGCTGTGGCGAGGGTATATGGTGGTGAAACTCTTGCTCTGGCTGAGGCTGCTGCTCCTCAGAATCATCATCTTCCTCCGACTCGTCCTCGTGGTGTAGAGGTGGAGCTGCCGCCACCTGTGGACTGTAGTCCAACTGGAGGTCGTATTCGACAGCTAAATCTCCACCGACTGTGTGTACTACATGACGTGGGACGTCAAGTCCCCACGACTGGCTGAGGTCGAGGTTGATGATGAGGCGGCCCACGAAGTTACCGCCAAGGAGGGAGCGAGGTGTCTTGGTCGTCTTAGTCTTCTGGTGGAAGAGGCGTGCAAGCACCCATCCTAGATGAAGCAGATAGGCCTCTCGGATGGCACGGAGAAGTAAGAGCTCCTCTCTGCTGATGTGGTGGTGATCCTTCTCTAGAGCAAATAAAAGGGATCTACGCCAAACCATATGAATGAAACGAAAGAGAGGGTGAGAGAGTAACCTGACGGCGTTATGAGCCATGGTCCGAGCACCTGGTACTCCAGTGATGAGGCTCCATAGTGCGTCATAATCCGGACCTTTGCCTGAGTTGTCCTCCCAACTGAGGTGGTGGCCTTGGTAGTGCTCGGGTGGGATGCCAAGGTGGGCTGCAAACTCATCGTATGTGAAGTGTTTGTACACCCCACCGAGATAGAAGGAAATGTTCTTCTTGTACTGCCTCCTCTTGTGCTCATCGAGCTCAAAGGTAGCCCAGAATTCCCAGAGCGCGATGTCGGGGAAGTCATCAGCTATGGTGGTCAGCTCCAAAAGACCTACGGCTGGCAGAGAGTTGAACACATTCCTATGCCAATCCTCGTCATACTCGAAGAGGGACTCCAGAGAAAGTGGTCGCACGTCGGCGGCGGGAGTGTGCTCAAACTGCTGGTAGCGCTCGAAGTAGTGCACTAGCAAGCGGGCAACGGTGGAGTGGTGCCCGATGCGGTCTGGGAATGCTGGAGGAGGACCATGGACGGCGGGTGTGACTGGAGCTGGTACTCTGGAGCTAGACCCGGTGTCTATTCTGTCCTTAGTCCTTCGCTCCCTGTCTACATGCCTAGATCATAACAAAGAATGGAGCTCGATTAGTCAAATCGAACACCTACCCCACACTTAGTCGAAAAACTCAATTTCACAAAGAAATGAGGGAAACCGAGTGGGGGTAGGCAAAGCGAGTAACCGATAAGCACATTTGGTCATAAAACATACACAAGATCAGCTAGGGCTTCAGAATCACAAACTGAGTTCATAGGTCAAACAGACATTCCAAAAGTCAACATTATAGCAAATTGGTCCCTAACCTTAGCAATCTACGAGCACTAAACATTGAATCATTGCATAACATGGTCTCATAACACAAACACATCGATATGAAATTCATTGAATGAGCATGGCAGCCAAATAAGCAATAACAGTTCATGGTTAACCCATTATTTCACACAAGTCAACACCACATAAGAATTAAGCTCTAAGCAAAGCAATTCAAGGCCAAATAAGATTAGAATGCAGCACAATTCTCCTTAAGCATGCTAGAACAGTCCAAACCAATCAGTTCACCAAAATTCTCACGAAACAGTTAGCACGCGAATCGAGGTAGACCGAAAGTCAACCCTGACGAAATTCAGCATTCTACATGTCAAAAGACTCGTAATGAAAAACTCTATGACTTACCTTGAAGTCATGATGGCTGAAAACGAACGGAATAAGAGGAATTAGTGAAAAACTCGAGAAATTAGGTTTTGGCGGAATTGAAGCTCTAGAGCTCCGATTCGGACGTTCTATAGCTTGAAATGATCAGGGGAGGAAGAGGGTGAGAGCGACGGCGATCGGCAGTGAGTTTTTTGGGTCGCCGGTGATTTGAATTTTCAAAAAAAAGGGGGGTTCTGTTTTTCGACCGAAAATAATGAGGGGGGAGTGAGAAATGACCCGGTAAAAAGAAAGAAAAGGGGAAAGATTTTTTTTTATTATTTTTCGAAAGTTTTTGGCGAAAAGCTTAGTTCAAATTGTCTGCCGGATTTCAAAGTGAGTTTTCGCCGAAAAGTTTGAAACTTTTCACCGTAAAGTTTGTCTAAAACTGGCCAGAAAAACACTGTGGGTTTTGAAAGAGAGTTTTTGCCGAAAAAAGTGCAAGTTTTCGGCGAAAACTTTGACCTGTAGTTTTTAAAACATTTTCGCAATTCCGGCAAACTTCAGAAAATCAGAACTAATTTAACAAAAAATCAGAACAACCTCAAACAATTTGGAATTGAACCGAGGACACACAAATTACACACCAAAAATAAGAAATCATGTAACTGACACTTTTGGCTCCCCCGAACTGACTCTAAAATACTGAGTTTGACACAAATTAAAAACTGACTCCAGTCGTGGGTTGCCTCCCACGAAGCGCTCTTGATTAACGTCCTTGAGCTGGACGATACCTGGACGGTGTTAGAAGACATCCCAACTCAGGATCTCTTTAACGCTTGCGTCAGAATTCGTGAAATAGAGCTTCGAGGTACCTCCGGTGAGCGTCAATTTCCTCCCGTTAGCATGAATGAGCATGGTACGTCCATCGGGAAGATAGCCGTAATCTTGAACGGCTCGAACAGTTCTCTTGAGACATCATCCTTTGCAAGTGTTACAGTAGAAGGAATGAGAACAGTCGGCTTTGTCTTCTCTTTAGCCTCCGGCTTCATTTCACCGGGATCTGTGATCTTTGGCGCTTCCTTGGGAGATGCTTTCGGCTTCTCCATTTTTACTATCTTCTGCGCCGAGGCTTGACGGGAATCGGTGGTGCAATTGGCTAAGAAGAGGATGGCGGAGCAACTAGCCTCCAGACCTTTTGAGTCATCTTTTGGTTCTTCGTTCGTAACTTGCCAGGTTCTTTGCTTGATGATGATTGAGAAGAAGAGGCTTTCAGTTCCTTCTTTTTCTGCGGCTTTTGTGTCGTGGGTCCGGTCTTCTGCTTAATGACCTATTTAGCACCTGTGACAACAGACTTTGGAGGAGCACTGGAAGAGATATCAGTAACCGAGTTGACCGAGGTCAACTCCACAGTTTCAACAGAAAGACAGTGAGGTTCTTACTCCAAAGGAGTATATTTCTTACCATCCTTAAAGTGGAATGTTATTGTATCCTTACCAAGCCTCAAGGTGAAAGAACCACTCGGGACATTGATTTGCATCTCGGTTGTTGCCATGAAGGGACATCCTATAAGGATAGTAGAATCCTCTTCTCGAGTATCTATAACTACAAAATCAGCTAGGAAAGTGAAAGGACCGCATTTAGTGACACCTCTAGGCGTTTTCAATGATCTATCAGCAAAGACAAGTTGCATGCTAGTCGGGTTAAGTTCTCCTAGATTCAACTTTTCGAACAAACTCATAGGCATGACATTTATAGAAGCACCTAGATCAACCAAACTACATTCTACTTCAATATCATTAATGATAAGAGGTAAAGTGGAAGAACCAGGATCGGGACACTTAGCTGGATATGGCGAGGAAGGCTTCTTGCTACGGATGGTAGAGCATTCTTCTTTGTTTCCCCACATGCCAGTCTCGATCCTTGCGTTTGGTAGCAATACATTTGGAAAGGGAGGCTTCTCGTAGTATGGAGCAAGAGGAGGATCGTACTCCTCAGGCGCCTCCTTCTTTGCTATCTTCTTCTCCAGAACTTCAATGGCCCTGAATAAAATAGAAGAAGTATTAGTAGGTGAGTTCATCGGACTTGGAATAGAAACCATCTTAGCTTGCTCCTTTCTTGGATTCGGCTCGGTTTGGCTTGGAAACTAGCCAGAAGGGCGGCCATTTGCCAACATGCTGGAGATCTAGTTCACTACATGCTCTATTCTTTGTCTGGAAGCGATTTGTTCCTGGTTGAGGAGAGCTTGGGCTTTGAACTGACTATCATGATCATCAAGTCTGGTGATGATCTGATTGAGCTTCTTGTCTAGATCATTATCCTCGTTGTCCTTCTGATGCTGCTATCCTGTATAAGTGTTGTTTAAGTATTGATTCTGGCGGTTTCTAGGAGCTGTTCCATAGTTTCCTTGATTTCGGTGAGGCGGCTGGTAGATACCTAGTTTAAGACATGGTTTCTAGGGTAGAATAACGAATATTCAATCAATTGCCCTATCTCGTGCCATTTGTGTTACCTTGGCCCGTTTCGGGTCTATTTGATGGTTTTCTAGTGTTTTTATGTTAGCACGGGTTTTTACCGTCAAATAAAGTAGCCAAGGACGTGTCTAAGGCATTGGAACCTCGAGGAATTGCACCGGAATCGATCCGAGGAGTCAATCGAGTCGAACCAAAGTCTGCCCCGATTTACACTAAAGTTTTCACCGAAAATCCCTTAGAGTTTTCAGCGAAAATTCCAGCACAAATCGACTGATGCTCATCAAAGGAAGTTTTCGGCGAAAACCCTAAGTTTTCACCGAGAACAATTGATCCGAAAATCACCGGAGAAAAGCAGCCGGCGGACCATCCATTTACACTAAGATTTTCGGCGAAAATTCCCTAGTATTTTCAGCGAAAATATCAGGCAAAATCTGGCGGTATTAGGGTTAAGTATAAATACAACATAATTACCGGCGGCCATAAATGGGAGGGACCTCATAATACAACATAATTACCAACTTCAGAATTCTCTCAAGTTCTGGAGCAGAGAGTTAGAGTCCGAAGAGCCGGATAGAGATCGTGACGCCATCCCTTCCATCTCGAAGACTCGGAGCTAGGATTGCAGTTTGCCGAAGATCGAAGTCTGCCAGAGTCGTCTTAATTAGGTTTTTTCAGATTCTTTTCTGTTCTTCCTTTGGATGATGAACTCTTTCTTTGTCTTTGATTCTTTTGTGATAAACATGAGTAGCTAAACTCTTAGAGCTTAGACTAGATGAACCCTAAGTGACGCAGGGCTTTAAAGCGGTCACGGATTGGCGGTGATTAGATTCAAAGTTCAATCAGTTTCTCTTTCATGTTTGCTTTGTTCTTCATTGTTCATGTTTCTTGTCTGGATTGATCACCTAGATTAGATTCTTGTTAAGCTAAGGATAGAAGCAAACGCTCGCCTTACTTTAAAACATCAAATTGAACAATTAACCTTATAATTGGAGCGTGCCTTTCGTTGGAACCAGTTAGGGTTAATCCACTGCAAGAGTAACTCGTAAATCATTAGTAATTCCACCAGTTAAGTTAAGTCGTTGCGAGAGGCGACCGTACCCGGGCGACTAATTAATCTTGGTAGCTAGAACGGATAGAGCGAACGTTCGCCGGTCTTAAACCTAAGGGTCAGGAGTTATGGTGGTGTCTTAGAATTGATTAAATGAGAATCGAAATCCGCTGATCTGTTGATTGCCAATGCTCTGGGGAACGAAGGGGGATTCAAAGTCTATTTTCGTCTGTTATCTCTGTTTTAATCAACCAATTTCCAATCTGTCCTTAGTTTCAAATTTTAATTTCTCTGCATTTCTTAGAATTAGAAGTCGTGGAACTCACACCACGCACAAAGTGTTTAACCTGAGTAATTTTCTAGCTTATTTAAGTAGTCAATCATTAGAAGGCCCGTGGAATACGATCTACCCTAGCTTTTGTTAGCTTTGTTAGTTTATTTGATTGAACCAGCACAACGACAGGGGTTCACCAAATTGGCGCCGTTGCCGGGGACTTCTTTTGATTGTTTGAAAGAAGAACTGGCATTTTATTCGTCTACTTTCCATCTTTCACCTTTCCATCCACTTCGATTTTACACTGGTTTTTGTTTGTTTTTGTTATTTGTAGGTTGCTCACAGGTGTATGCATCGCCGCCCTTGGACTCACTCCCAAACCGACAAGGCTAAGAGTATAGAGAGACCAAGCAGTTCTGCTCCACCTCGATAATCACAGATTCCAAGGAGAAGCAGAACCAATCCACCTCCATCCATCACTCCGATTAAGATCGAGGAACTGAAGGAGAGTTCCTCATCTCCATCTTCACCTCTACCGTCACCTTCATCCGTTTCAAACACCGAGTCACTTTCACCTCCTCCATCTCCTACCATGACTGATCAATTACCACCACCACCACCACCAGGCGGAAATCCACCACCGCCACCTACACAAAAAAGTCTAGCTGATTACAACAAGCCGAGCGCGACTAGCGTTCAATCTGCCATTGCCGTACTGCGCATTGAAGGAGATCCTGACTATGAGATCACGATTCCATTCTTGACTATGATCTCTAGGGATCTACAGTTTGAAGGCAGGCCCCAAGACAATTCGTGCACTCATCTTACGGATTTCCTTGATCTCTGCAGCACTTTCAAGAACGGAAACCTCGACAAGAACACTCTTTGCTTGAGAGCTTTCCCGTTCTCTCTGAAAGGCGCTGCTAAGAGGTGGCTTACTGGCAAACCACCTGGATATTACACTGATTGGGATACTCTGGCTCAGGACTTCGTTGAAGAATACTTCCCTCCTGCCAGAACAACAACCATCAAGGACAGCATTGCCAGATTCTCCCAGAAAGAAGGAGAAAGCTTATACGATACTTGGAATCGATTCCAAGAACTTCTCTACAACTGCCCTCATCATGGATTCGAACAGAGGCAGTTAGCTGAAATCTTTGCTTGAGGTCTTCGAGACGAATCTGCCAAGTGGGTCAATTCCCTAGCTGAAGGGGATTGCACTACACTTACACCTGAAGCTTCTCTTCTTCACTTCGCAAACTGTGCTTCCAAGTCAAGGAACTGGGAACGACAATCTGAAGGGTCAAGGAGCAAGCTAGATCTCGAAGCAGCTATCAAGGCAGAAGTAGAGAAGCATCTGAATAAGTCTACCACACCGATCAAGCCGCCAGCAGCTTCTATCTATGTTGCTGATTGTGAATGGTGTGGAGCTTGTGCGCATAATGGAGGCCGTTGCCAGAATTTTGGTAAGACAGAAGTCTGGTCCACCGAAGAGGTAAATTTCGTTCAACAAGGCTTTGTTAACAATCAAATTGGTTATGCTGGCTACCGCAACTTCAGGCAGCAAGGGAACTATCAAGACAGTCCTCCCTACAATGCTGGCGCCAACCATAATCAGAACCAGAATAACCGCCCAGCTGGTGCAGCTCAGGATCAGAAGCCTAACCAACCGCCGGCAGGTGTCTATCAGCCGCCGCATTGCAATCCGGGTAACTATGGAACTGCTCAAGGAAATTGCCAGAATCAATACCTGAACAATACCTATCTAGGTCAGCAGTACCAGAAGGAAAACAACGTCAGTGACCTGGACAAGAAGCTTAGTCAGATCATCACCAGACTCGATGATCATGACAGTCAGTTTAAAGCTCAAGCTCTTCTCAATCAAGAACAGATAGCAGCCGGTCAAAGAATTGAGCAAGCTATGAACAACATCTCAAGCATGCTAGCATCTGGTCGACCATTTGGCCAACTTCCGAGCCAGACAGAGCCGAATCCGAGAAAGGAGCAAGCCAAGATGGTAACCGCTCGAAAATTTACAAGCTTATCTGCTGATGCTTCTTCTGTTTTACGCAGGATCGCTGAATCTCCAGAGAAGAAGGAAGCACTAAAAGTGGCGCCTAAGGAGGATGATACTCCTCTTGCACCGTACGTCGTGAAGCCTCCTTTTCCAAGAGCATTGCTGCCAAATGCAAGGATCGAGACTGGCATGAAGGGGAACAAAGAAGGATATCCTGACGCTCAAAGCAAGAAACCTTCCTCTCCATATCCAGCTAAGTGCTCCGATCCTGGTTCTTTCACTCTACCTCTTGTCATTAATGATGTTGAGATAGAACGCTGTTTGGTTGATCTTGGCGCGTCTGTTAATGTTATGCCTATGAGTCTATATGAAAAATTGAACCTAGGAGAACTTGAACCGCCTAGTATGCAACTGGTCTTTGCTGATAGATCACTTAAAACCCCTAGGGGAGAGATAAAAGACGTTGTTACTAAATGTGGTCCTTTCATGTTCTTAGCTGACTATGTGATCATTGACACTAGTAAGGATGATTCTACCATTCTCATAGGACGACCTTTCATGGCTACTACTGGAATGCAAATTAACGTTCCAAATGGTTCTTTAACTTTGAGAGTTGGTAAAGAAACGATAACATTCCGCCTTAAAGACGGAATGAAATATAACCCTAAGAGTGAAGAAGTTCATTGTTTAGCTGTTGAAACTGTGGAGTTGACTCCGCTCAACTCCGTTACTGATGTCTCTTCTAGTGTGCCTAGATCAATTGCTGTTGCAGGTGCTGGACAGGTTATCAAGCAGAAACCAAAATTTGTTCTTGAGCCGCCAAAGAAGAAGGAACTGAAAGCCTCTTCTAAACCACCGAGCACAAAACCTAGCAGACCTCGGGGAAAGAATAAGAAGACGAAGACTCACATACCAAGCCAGCTGCACCACCAATTCGTTCCAAGCTACCGGCGCTGGAACAAGTATGGAGGGAGAAGCCAAAAGCATCTCCTAAGGAAATACTGACGATCACTGATCCTGGTGATATCAAGCCGGAGGTTAAAGAAAAGAAGGAGCCGATCGTTCTCATTCCATCCACTGTCTTCCTTGTGGAAGATGATCCCTTGACAGAACTGTTCGGACCATTCAAGATCACTGACCACCTTCCCGACGGACGTACCAAACTCTTACACGCGAACGGGAAGAAATTCATGCTCACCGGAGAAGCCTCGAAGCTCTACTTTATGAACTCCGATGCTAGCATTAAGGAGAATCTGAGTTGGGATGTCTCCTAATACCGTCCAGGTATCGTCCAGCTCAAGGAGGTTAATAAAAGAGCACTTCGTGGGAGGCAACCCATGGCTGGAGTCAGTTTTTCATTTGTGTCAACCTTAATGTTTTAGAGTCGGTTCAGGGGAGCCAAAAGTGTCCGTTTGTTTGATTTCTTATTTTTCGTGTGTAGTCTGTGTGTCGTAGTGTCGTTTGAGGTTTTTTCGATTTTTGTGAATTTAACTGTGATTTTCTGAAGATTGCCGGGTTTGCGAAAATATTTTCAATCATTCAAGTCAAAATTTTCGGTGAAAATACATCCTATTTTTCGGCGAAAATTCCCTTCAAAATTCCACTGTGTTTCCAGACGATTTTAACCAACATTTTCGGCAAAAATACCTTTGAAAACCGGCAGTACTATTTTAACTAAGATTTTCGGCGAAAACTTGCACCTATTTTCGCCGAAAATATGTTTGAAAATCGACAACTTTTTCACTTAAAAATCCGGACTTCTTCTCTCTCTCTCCTTCACTTTCCAATTTTGATTTTTGTAAAACCTCCCCTGTTTTTCCGAAATCCCGCCGACCGCCACCTATTTTCGCCGCCGCCGAGTGTTGCCGACCGCCGCCGCCACCGTCGCCACTGCCTTCCCCTTCCATTTCCGATCAACCCAAGCCCTAGAACGTTCGAATCGGAGCTCTACAGCTCTAGTTCACCCAAACCCTAAAATTTTCAATTTTTCACCGATTTCTCCCAATCCGTTCATTTTTAGCATCCATGGCTTCAAGGTAAGTTGTAGTACTTTTCATTGCGAATCTTTTGACATGTTGATTGCTGAATTTTGTCGGGGTTGACTTTTCGGTTTGCCTCGATTTGCGTGCCGACTGATTTCATGTGAACTAGGTTAGCTGAACTTGTTGAACTGTTCTACCATGCTTAGGGAGTGTTGTGCTTAATTTTCATATCGTTTGATCATGTGTTGCTTTGCCTAAGACCTATTCCTTGTGAGGTTGACTTTTGAGAAATGTCGGTTTGACCATTAACTGTTTATGATCATTTGGCTGCCTTATGTGCTCATTCTCGTTCAGATTATTGTGTTTGCCATCTGAGATCATATTATACCGTCATTCTTCGCTTTGTGATAGTCTTGCCATGATTAGGGTTCAATATGCTATTATGTTGACTTTTTGAATGTCAGTTTGACTTTTGAACTCTTATTGTGCTAATTCCATTCTGGCTGTTCTTAAGCATGTATTTTATTGTTAGAGATTACCAGTTTATCTGCTTTGCTTACCCCCACTCGGTTTTCCTCATTTCTTTGTGAAATTGAGTTTTTCTACTAAGTGTGGGGTAGGGTTTTAGTTTGACTAATCTGGTTTAATTCTGGTTTTAGGAACACCACTTATGAGCGCAGGACCAAGCAGAGACTTGACACCGCCTCGAGCTCTAGAGCCCCCGCTCCCGTCACACCCGCCGTCCAGGGCCCTCCGCCAGCATTCTCTGGTCGTGCTGGGTACCATCGCACTGTTGCTCGTCTACCCGACTACTACTTCAAGTGCTACGAGAAGCTCGAGCATGTTCCTGGAGCTAATGTTCGGCCACTTTCCATGGAGTCCCTCTTCGATCACGATGAGGACTACTACCGGAACGTGCACGACGCCCTGGTACCGGCCGGTCTCCTAGAGCTGACCACCATAGCTTCCGACTTCCCAGACGTCGCTCTACAGGAGTTCTAGGCGACTTTTGATCTGGACGAGCACAAGAAGAGGCAGCGCAAGAAGGTTGTCACCTTCTATCTGGGCGGGGTGTACAGGACCCTCACCTATGATGAGTTTGCAGCTCATCTAGGCATTCCCTACGAGCATTACCACGGTCATCACCTTGACTGGGCGGACGACGGAGGGGCATACCATGCACTCTGGAGCCATATGACTGGAGTGCCCGGCGATCGTCTCACGGACCATAATTCAGTTAAGTCTCTCTCTCACCCTCTCTATAGATACATTCATATGGTTTGGCGTAGATCGTTATTATATGCTCCAAAGAAGGACCGCCACCATATCAGCAAGGAGGAACTTCTGCTTCTTCGCGCCATCCGGGAGAGCTACCCTCTTCACCCCGGATGGGTGCTTGCTCGCATATTCCGTCAGAAGACCAAGAGGCGGACGCTACCTCGCTCACTCCTGGGAGGCAATTTCATCGGCCGACTCATCATTTCCTTCGGCCTCAACAATGAATATGGCCCGAACATCCCACGACGCAGAGTACGGACCGTGGGAGGAGACTTGGCGGTCGAGTACGACCTCGAGCCGGACCTCAGTCCCCAGGTAGCAGCAGATCCTCTCCTCCAAAATGAGGATGAGTCGGAGGAAGAAGATGATTCTGAGGAGTCCCAGCCTCAGTATGAGCCAGAGTTCCGTGATCCTACACCCTCGCCGCACCATCAGGCAGGGTATGCCCACCAGGCGCCTCAACCACAGCACCGACCGCACCCCGCGGATGTCGGAGAGCTGTACGAGCGACTGTAGGAGTGGCGCATCAACGACAACGCCACTCCAGAGGTGAGATGGACTATTATGCAGCAACATATGCACCGCACTGACGAGCGATAAGCGGCACAGATGGCGTGGCAACGTCAGCTCGGTGATTTCCTCCACTTTCCACCCCCCGACGCCCCTGGCCAGCCATGATCAGATGGTGTCCTTTTCCTTGTCCTTTCTTTTTATTTCTTCTTTTCGGATTTCGATCCAACTTTTTTTGTGTGGATCCGGGTCACTTTTCCCGGTTTCCTTTTTATGTTCGTTTGTTTTTGTTATGTAGGCAGTAGGGAGATTCCCTTTGCTTCGCTTTGGTAGATTGCCTCCCCTCCGAGGACCCGTGCTCATCCCCTACGCCAACCATCTCGGTCCAGGTTCTTCTACTTCACTCTGAACTCTAATTTTAGTCCTGTGAGGACACAGTCCGATTTAAGTATGGGGTAGGATGCTAGAGAACCTTGCATGAACTTGATTGCCCTTGATTGTGTTTTCCGTGTGCCTGTGATTCCATTCCAGTCTCTCTAGCATTAGAATGGCTCAGTTTTTGATTTTTTATGTTAAGTTGGTGTTCAAACTTTCATAATGATGCTTAGACTGCTTAACCTAGAACATGAGAACCAACTTGTATACTTTGATGCTAAATTGCCTGGTCAGAACAGAATTTTTAAAATCACACTTGTAGTTTGTAGCCTTGATTGCATGAAAATGACCGAATCCGACTAGCAAACCAACTGTGAGCTTTTGATCCATTGCACGTAACTTGCAATTTTAATTCTTTCTGAGTGGTTTTCTGTTTACTTGAATGAGTTAGAATTTGCATGAGACCTACTCGAGACCGCACGATGACACTAGTTCTAGAATGATAGGGGCACCTAGATTCAGCTACTAAGCCAGATAGCCTACCTAACAATAAAATCCATTAGGTGTAGACCCTTGAGCTTGGCCTGTTCTTTCGGTTCGATAATACATTACAGCCATTTCCCATTCTTTCATTTCCCGTTGATCCCCTGTGGTTGTAGTTCTAGATTGACCTACCGAAAGTCGGTTTGTGGTAACCTGCCTATAGCCATTAAACAGGTGGTCTTAGCTATTATGTCCAAACGTGTAAACCCCTCTAGCAACTAAAAGAAAAGAATCGGCACAAAAGAAAAAAATAGAAAAAGAAGAAAAGAAGCAAATTTCGAAAAAATGAAAAAAAAGAACAAAAAAATCAGAAAAGCCAAAAAGTTTTAAGTTTAATAAACGTTCTTCTCTCTACATATGGAAGAACAAAGTCAAAAGAAAAGTCAAAAAAAATTGTGTAAAGAAAAATAATAAGTGCTAGGTTGCTTGAAGGTACCATAGGACGAGCGTTCACTATTCCACCCGTGTCTGGTTAGACGGTAGGAAGCCGCAGATTAGATTCGAGGGAAGTTAGTCGAAAGCTACACCGCACAAAGACATCATCATACATTCCCATCATCCATCGTATCATAAACCCAAGTAGTGTAGAATTCATTACAGTCCTAGCAGGGAAGTCCTTCTTGACTAGTTACTCGTGTTGTCACAGTGGTGGAGATGTGGTCAAAATGCAAACTTATGACATAATTCAGTAACAGAAAATGATTAACAGCAGAAAACACGTCCTTAAACACAGAGAGTGAGAGTTCCCCATTTACTAAATATTTCCTGTGTGAGGAGTCTGGTCGGTCAGGTCAAATTCGTGCATGATTGGTTACGATTACTTGTCGTGTGCAGTCTAATAGTGAGACCAGGTTGTTTGGTTGATCTGTATGCATGTCAGGTTTCTTGTTCTAGGATCTATCTGTCTAATAATTCATTGTGATTGATTGAACTCCAATTTAATCGATCGTTTCATTCGTGAACATGAGCGTTTCTATTCAGTTTGCTTGAGGACAAGCAAAAGCTTAAGTGTGGGGTATTTTGATGACACTCGATTTGACGTGATTATCAGCCTCATTTAAGCGACATTTCCTTGCTTAAGACAAGGTTTTTAGGGTAGAATAACGAATATTCAATCAATTGCCCTATCTCGTGCCATTTGTGTTACATTGGCCCGTCTCGGGTTTATTTGATGGTTTTCTAGTGTTTTTATGTTAGCACAGGTTTTTACCGTCAAATAAAGTAGCCAAGGACGTGTCTAAGGCATTGGAACCTCGAGGAATTACACCGGAATCGATCCGAGGAGTCAATCGAGTCGAACCAAAGTCTGCCCCGATTTACACTAAAGTTTTCGCCGAAAATCCCTTAGAGTTTTCGGTGAAAATTCTAGCACAAATCGACTGATGCTCATCAAAGGAAGTTTTCGGCGAAAACCCTAAGTTTTCGCCGAGAACAATTGATCCGAAAATCACAGGAGAAAAGTAGCCGGCGGACCATCCACTTACACTAAGATTTTCGGCGAAAATTCCCTAGTATTTTCGGCGAAAATATCAGGCAAAATCCGGCGGTATTAGGGTTAAGTATAAATACTTAACCGGCGGCCATAAATGGGAGGGACCTCATAATACAACATAATTACCAACTAATACCGAACTTCAGAATTCTCTCAAGTTCTGGAGCAGAGAGTTAGAGTCTGAAGAGCCGGAAAGAGATCGTGACGCCATCCCTTCCATCTCAAAGACTCGGAGCTAGGACTGCAGTTTACCGAAGATCGAAGTCTGCCAGAGTCGTCTTAATTAGGTTTTTCAGATTCTTTTCTGTTTTTCCTCTGGATGATGAACTCTTTCTTTGTCTTTGATTCTTTTGTGATAAACATGAGTAGCTAAACTCTTAGAGCTTAGACTAGATGAACCCTAAGTGACCCAGGGCTTTAAAGCGGTCACGGATCGGCGGTGATAAACATGAGTTTCTCTTTCATGTTTGATTTGTTCTTCATTGTTCATGTTTCTTGTCTGGATTGATCACCTAGATTAGATTCTTGTTAAGCTAAGGATAGAAGCGAACGCTCGCAATTACTTTAAAACATCAAATTGAACAATTAACCTTATAATTGGAGCGTGCCTTTCGTAGGAACCGGTTAGGGTTAATCCACTGCAAGAGTAACTCATAAATCGTTAGTAATTCCACCAGTTAAGTTAAGTCATTGCGAGAGGTGACCGTACCCGGGCGACTAATTAATCTTGGTAGCTAGAACGGATAGAGCAAACGTTCGCCGGTCTTAAACCTAAGGGCCAGGAGTTATGGTGGTGTCTTAGAATTGATTGAATGAGAATCGAAATCCGCTGATCTGTTGATTGCCAATGCTCTAGGGAACGAAGGGGATTCAAAGTCTAAGTTCATCTATCATCTCTGTTTTAATCAACCAATTTCCAATCTGTCCTTAGTTTCAAATTTTAATTTCTCTGCATTTCTTAGAATTAGAAGTCGTGGAACTCACACCACGAACGAAGTGTTTAACCTGAGTAATTTGCTAGCTTATTTGAGTAGTCAATCATTAGAAGGCCCGTGGAATACGATCTACCCTAGCTTTTGTTAGCTTTGTTAGTTTATTTGATTGAACCAGCACACCGACAGGGAGGTAGCTCTTGGAAATTTCCCTATTGTCTGTAGTTGCGGTAGCCAACATAACCTTGTTGATTGTTGTTGAAGCCTTGAGAGATGAAGTTGACTTCTTTGGTAGACCAGACTTCTGCCTTGCCAAAGTTCTGGCATCAGCCTCCGTTATGAGCACAAGCTCCACACCACTCGCAATCAGCAACATAAACGGAGGCTGCTGGCGGCTTGATAGGTGTAGTAGACTTCTTCAAATGCTTTTCAACTTCTGCTTTGATGGTTGCTTCAAGATCGAGCTTGCTTCTTGATCCTTCTGATTGTCGTTCCCAGTTCCTTGACTTGGAAGCACAGTTCGCGAAATGGAGAAGAGCAGCTTCAGGTGTGAGGGTAGTACAATCCCCTTCAGCTAGGGAATTGACCCATTTAGCAGATTCTTCACGAAGCCCTCGAGCAAAGATTTTAGCTAACTGTCTCTGCTCAAAACCATGGTGAGGACAGTTGTAGAGAAGTTCTTGGAATTCATTCCAAGTGTCATATAAGCTCGCACCTTCCTTCTGAGAAAATCTAGAGATGTTGTCCTTGAAGGCTGTTGTTATGGAAGGAGGGAAGTACTCTTCTACGAAGTCTTGAGCAAGAGTATCCCAATCTGTGTAGTAACCTGGTGGCTTGCCAGTGAGCCACCTCTTAGCTGCGCCTTTGAGAGAGAACAGAAGGCTCTCGAGCATAAGGTGTTCTTGTCGAGATTCCCATTCTTGAAAGTTCCGCAGAGATCAATGAAATCTGCCAAATGCGTGCACGGATTGTCAAGTGGCCTGCCTTCAAATTGCAAATCCCTAGAGATCATAGTCAAGAAAGGAATCTTGATCTCATAGTCAGGATCTCCTTCAATGCGTGGCACGGCGATAGAAGATCAAACGCTAGTCGCGCTCGACTTGTTGTAGTCAGCTAGACTCTTTGGTGCAACCGGTGGTAGTGGTGGTGGTACTTGATCTTCCATCAGAGGAGATGGAGGAGGTGAAAGTGATGCGGTTGATGAAGTAGATGAAGATGACGATGAGGAACTCTTTTTCGGTTCCTCGATCTTAATTGGTGTGAAGGATGGAGGTGGATTGATTATGCCTTTCTTTGGAATCTGTGGTCGCTTCGACAAAGAAGAACTACTCGGTTTCTCTACACTCTTAGCCATGTCAGTCTTAGTTAAGGAGCGCGTGAGAGGGCGATGCTGCATAAACCCGTAGACAACCTACAAATGACAAAAACAAGCACAACCAGTGTAAAATCGAAGTGGATGGAAATATGAAAGATGGACAGTAGAAGAGTAAAATGCCAGTTCTTCTTTCAAACAATTAAAAGAAGTCACCGGCAACGGCGCCAATTTGATGAACTATGCAGGACAAGTTTTATCAAATAACTACTAAGCTAGAAGCTAAGCATATCGTATTCCACGGGTCTTCTAATAGTCGTATACTCAAATATAAAGGCAGATTGCTCAGGTTTAACACGTTGTGCGTGGTGTGAGTTCCACAACTTCTATTCTAGAAATGCAGGTAAATTAAAACGTAAATTGAAAGACAGATTGAAAGATTAGTTGACTTAACAAGACGACAGACAAGCTTAGACTTTCGAATCCCCCTTAGATCACCAGAGCATTGGCAATCAACAGACCAGCGGTTTTCAATTCTCATTCAATCAATTCTAAGACACCACCATAACTCCTGACCATTAGGTTTAAGACTGGCGAACGTTCGCTCTATTCGATCTAGCAACCACGATTAATTAGCCTCCTGAGTACGGTCGCTTCTTGCGATGACTAAACTAACTGATGGAATTACTAACGATTTGTGAGTTACTCTTGAAGTGGATTAACCCTAACTGGTTCCTACGAAAGGCACATTCCAATGAATAGGTTAATTGTTGATTTGGGGTTTTAAAGTGAGGCAAGCGTTCGCTTCTATCCTCATTTTAACAAGAATCTAATCTAGGTGATCAAGCTAGAGAAGAAACATAAACAACAAAGAACAAATCAAACATGCAAGAGAAAATAAATGAACTTTGAATCTAATTACCGCCGATCCGTGACCGCTTTAAAGCCCTGGGTCACTTAGGGTTCATCTAGTATAAGCTCTACGAGTTTAGCTACTCATGTTAATAACAGCAGAAACAAAGACAGAAACAGAGTTCATCATGGAAAGGAAGAACAGATGAGAACTGTAAAACCTAATTAAGACGACTCTGGCAAAGCTCCGCTCTCCGGTAATCTTCACTCCTAGCTCCGAGTCTCCGAGGTGAAGGGATGGCGTGACGATCTCTTCCTAGCTCTTCGAACTCTTCAACTCTCCTCTCTCGAACTTCTTAGGTCTAGAACTTGTGATAAGCTCTATTTGGAAAAGTATATCCTTTATTGTAGCCGCCGGGTTTATATTTATATTTAACCTTTCCCAGCCGGATTAGGTTAATAGTATTCGGCGAAAACTTAAGAAGTTTTCGTCGAAAACTTCTTTGAAAAATGCTGACCCGGTCGACTGGTCCTCCTGTGATGATTTCGTTCAGAGTTTTTGGCGAGAACTTTGACTTCTCGCCGAAAACTTCTTCTTGTAAGCTCTGACGACTTCTTCTTGAGTTTTCGACGAAAACTCAAGGACTTTTCGCCGAAATCTCCTTTGTAAAGCTGGGCAGGATTTGTGTTGACTTGATTGACTCCTTGGATCGATTCTGGTGTGATTCCTCGAGGTTCCGATGCTTTAGACACGTCCTTGGTTACATTATTTGACGGTAAAAACCTGTGTTATCACGAAAACACTAGAAAACTATCAAATAGACCCGAAACGGGCCAAAGTAACACAAATGGCACGAGATAGAGTTATTGAGTGAATATTCGCTATTCTGCCCTAAAAACCATGTCTTAAGACAAGAAATATTGCTTAAATGAGGCTGATAATCTCGTCAAATCGAGTGCCATCAATGCTCTTACACGACAGAAATTAGTTTGGGCAATGGTGGCCTTGCTTGTGTTTGTGGTAATTCTTTTGTTTTTTTTCTTCTTAGCTTTACTTTTCCTTACACGAAACTTAGAATTGAACAAATAGGTATTTTTCGAAGCTATTTTCTAAGAGCAAGAAATTTAAAGGATATGAATCCAAGAATGAACCTGGAGACTGGGATAGAGTGTGGTCCTAGTGTTGAACCGTGCTCTGATACCAATTAATGTGAACCGTGCTCTGATACCAATTGATGTGAACCACTGCAACCGTGGGCAGACGACCCTTGAACACCACAAGCTGATGATCCTAGCAACGTGAAGAATCTATGGAACGAGGCGGATAATGACTTTGACCCACTAGCTATAAAGAGTTAGGAACCAGAAGTATCAAGTCGAAGGCCCCACGCCAAGAGATTGATGCTCTGGATGATAAGCCAAACCTTAACGATGCAACAATGAGAAAAGGCTTGAAGGGAAAAGAACATGTGTTCTGAAAGAGTTTATTATTAAAAAAAGGTGGCCGTTACAAGGGGTGGCCGGCGGCCTCTATTTATAGGAGGAGTTAGGGAACAATCTCTCCTAACCCTTTGATGACACTCGATTTGACATGATTATCAGCCTCATTTAAGCGACATTTCTTTGCTTAAGACATGGTTTTTAGGGTAGAATAGCGAATATTCAACCAATTACCCTATCTCGTGCCATTTGTGTGACTTTGGCCCGTTTCGGGTCTATTTGATGGTTTTCTAGTGTTTTTGTGTTAGCACAGGTTTTTGCCAGTCAAATAAAGTAGCCAAGGTCATGTCTAAGGCGTTGGAACCTCGAGGAATTGCACCGGAATCGATCAAAGGAGCCAATCAAGTTCAGAAAATTCCTGCCCGGTTTACAAAGGAATTTTCGCCAAAAATACCCTAGTATTTTCGGCGAAAATATCAGCACAAATCAACTGATGACCGGCTGAAGGAGTTTTCGGCGAAACTGTTAAGTTTTCGACCGAAGCGAAAATCACAGGAGATACCAGCCAAAGGACCGTCCATTTACACCATCCTTTTCGGCGAAAATAATCCTTTATTTTCGGCGAAAATAATAGAAGAAATCCGGCTTAATTAGGGTTAAGTATAAATACTTAACTGGCGGCCCAAATAAAAGGGGATCTCATAATTTCAATCATAATTTCCAGACCTAGAAGTCGGGAGAGAGAGTTTTGAGAGTTAAAAGAATCGTGGAGAGATCGTGACGCCATCCCTTCACCTGGGAGACTCGGAGCTTGATTGAAGATTAACGGAGATTGAAGCTTCACGGATTCGTCAAATTAGGTTTTACAGTTCTTCTCTGTTCTTCCTACCTGAGATGTATTCCTTGTTTGTTTTCGATTCTCTTGTTCCTGATATGAGTAGCTAAACTCGTAGAGCTTAGATTAGATGAACCCTAAGTGACCCAGGGCTTTAAAGCGGTCACGGATTGGCGGTAATTAGATTCGAAGTTCAATCAGTTTCTCTTTGCATGGTTGTTTTGTTCTTCATTGTTTATGTTTCTTCTCTAGTTGATCGCCTAGATTAGGTTTTTGCAAGCTAGGGTTAGTCGCCAGACATCTTCCTGCTTTGGCGCATAAACTTGTCTTACTTGATCACCTAGCTTAGATTCTTGTTAAGCTGAGGATAGAAGCGAACACTCGCCTCATTTTAGAACATCGATTCAACCAGTTAACCTTATAATTGGAGTGTGCCTATTGTAGGAACCGGTTAGGGTTAATCCACTGCAAGAGTATCTCATAAGTCATTAGTAATTGCACCAGTTAAGTTAAGTCGTTACGAGAGGCGACCGTACCCGGGCGACTAATTAATCTTCGTAGTTAGAACGGATAGAGCGAACGTTCGCCGGTCTTAAACCTAAGGGTCAGGAGTTATGGTGGTGTACAGAAATTGATTGAACGAGAATTGAAATCCACTGATCTGTTGATTGCTGTTGCCTTGGTGATCTAAGGGGGATTCGAAATCTAAGCTTGTCTGTCGTCTATCTGAACCATCCAATCATTCTGTCTTTCAATTTCATTTTAATTTTCTTGCATCTTAGTCTAGAAGTTGTGGAACTCACACCACGCACACCGTGTTTAAACCTAAATAAATTGCCAGCTTCTTTGAGTAGTCGATTGGAAGAAACCCTGTGGAATACGATCTACCCTAGCTTTCCAGCTTGGCATTTTATTCTTCTACTTTCCATCTTTCATTTCCCGTCACACTTCGATTTTACACCGGTTGTGCTTGTTTTTGTCTCTTGCAGATCATAGCAGGTACAAAATCGAATCACTTCCGTTCCATCTTCCCTACCGCAATGTCCGCTCAAAAGAGTCTTGCGGATTACAATAAGCCAAGTGCTACTAGTGTTCGTTCTTCTATCTTTGTGCCGCGCAATGAAGACGGTCCTGACTACGAGATCAAGATCCCCTTCCTGGAAATGATCTCTAGGGATTTACAATTTGAAGGCATGCCATTAGACAACCCGTGCACGCATTTGGCGGATTTCTTTGATCTCTACAGCACTTTCAAGAATGGGAATCTCGACAAGAACACTCTTTGCTTGAGAGCTTTCCCGTTCTCTCTGAAAGGTGCAGCTAAGAGGTGGCTTACTGGCAAACCACCTGGCTACTACACTGACTGGGAGACTCTTGCTCATGAATTCATAGAGGAATACTTCCCTCCTTCCAGAACAACTGCTTATAGGAAAAACATCTCAAGGTTCAGACAGAGAGAAGGAGTAAGTTTACATGATGCTTGGAACGAATTCCAGGAACTCCTCCACAGCTGCCCTCATCATGGCTTCACTCAGAGGCAGCTAGCAGAGACATTTGCTTGGGGTATGAACGAAGAGTCATCTGAATGGGTTAACTCCTTAGCTGATGGAGATTACACCGCACTCGCACCGGAAGCTGCTCTTCTTCACTTTGCAAACTGCGCATCTAAGTCGAGAAGCTGGGAGAGACAGTTTGGAGCAGCTAAGAGCCGACCAAGCCGTGAAGATCAGATCAAGATTGAAGTGCAGAAAGAAATGAAGAAGATTTTTGGTAAATGGTCTTCAGAGGAAGTGAACTTTATTGATGAAGGCTTCACCAACAGTCAACAGGGCTACCCCGACTATCGTCAGTTCAGACAACCTCCTCAACAACAAGGAAGCTTCCAAGAGCGTCCCCCTTACAACTTCGGATTCAACCAGAGTCAGAATCAGTACTTGAGCGATAGTTATCAAGATCAACCTCAAAGATCTACATCAGGGAACACAAGGGATATCGAGGTAGACAAGAAGCTCGACCTGATCATGGCAAGGCTCGATAACTATGAGGAGAAATTCAAGCTTCAAGCCATCATAAATCAAGAACATGAAGCTCGAGGTCAACGAATGGAGAGCATGATAAATAACATGGTTAGCTTGATAACTAGTAGCCCCCTCCTTAATCAATCCTCGGTTCAAGTCGACTCTACCATTAGGAGGGAGCACGTCAAGGCCGTCTCCACAAGAAGCGACAAGCAATCAGGTGATAATGTAGCTCCTGAACCAGCCATAATCCCTGAAGCTATAGCCATTGACAAGCCAAAGATCGAGGGGGAGGATAGAGAAGAGGAAGAGGAGGTGACTGCCCCGCCTTCCCTGACAAAGACAGCACCTGCGCCACCTCTCCCTCCATATCAGCCTCGGATTCCGTTTCCTAAGGCCGCGCAATCAAAGGAGAAAGATCATGATACCCGGTACAGAAAGTGGCATGGATACTTGAAGAACACGAATATGAATACACTAGTTACAGATGCTATCCAAGTGATATCGGAGGCTGACAAAATCGCAAAGGATCCTGCGAAAAACAAGAAGAAGGGAGAGTTGTTGATAAAATCGGGTTTACCAAGGTCGTATTCCACGGGGTTCTCTCAATGGCCTCTACTCACATTCCTCGTAGACGGTCTATTCATTTGAAAGGAGTTTTGATTTGAAATAGACATTAAAAACTTAAAGGAAACTAAAAGGAAGAAAGAAAAATAAAGTGGTGCAAATCAAAGACAAAGGGGCTCTCTTGGTGGGTAGTTTCATCATGCTCAAGATGACTAATTGAACAAACAAGTCAATCAAGATCGAGTTTGCATTCGGATGACCATGCATCTCACTCTTATAGACTCGATGCACTCTCGTAGCACCTAATCCCTATCCCAATACCACTCAACTTAGGCTCTCGCTCTCAAGCTAAGCGAAAAAAGGATGCATTCTAAGTGTTTGATGAAATGCCAAGACACAAGACCCTCTCTTAAGACTCTATGACCACAAGGCTAGGCACAACACTCTCATATCAATGCCCTAACACTAAGAGATTCACCAAAAGGCCTTTTCAAACTCAATTGAATGAAAATCCACATGCACACCAAGTGTTCGATAAAATGCCCAAGAGAGAAATCAAGTGAAAATGGTTGAAATAAGATGATCTAATCTCTTAGAACACACTCACTTCAATCCCTAGACCTACAATCTATGCAATCCAAGCACTCTCATGCATCAAATCACAATGAATGGACCAAATCAAGCAAACATGGCATAAAATGGCATTAAGAACAAGTCTAGGAATCATCCTCATACAACCAAGATCAATCATGGCAAGTTCTATACAATCATTCCTCTATCATAGCACAACTAATCTACCCATCCAAGATGAACCCTAGAAACTCAGCCACACATGGCCAAGGGAGTAAAGAGAAAAGAAGGAAGAATGGTCACCAAGAACGCCATGGATGAATCCTTGAGATGATCTTCTCTTCTCCACTTGTAAGCACTTCTCCCAAGGTTTGTTGGCTTCAATCCTAGCTTCAATGGCTTCAAATTGCTCCAAAAACGTGTTCTAGGGTTTGAGGGTTCGTGGATATGTGTTTGTGGTTCAAGGGATATGAAAGAATTCTTCAAAATGGCCAAAAACAAGAATATTTATAGTGCAGGGGACAGTGCACGGCGTGCACCTATGCACGGCGTGCAGGGTGCACGGCGTGCAAGGCTGCACGGCGTGCACCTTGGAGCTGAATCTTCTTTCGGAGCCTCCTGGACAGCCCGTGCACCAAACCGTGCACGGTGCACGGCGTGCATCATGCACGGCGTGCACATCTGCACGGCGTGCACCCCTGCACTCTGCAGAAAGCTCGATCTTGTAATGCTCACATCTGCCTCGTCCGGACTCCAAATGACCTCCCGTTTGCTCCTATGCGCTCCTTGTCATCCGTACTTTGATGCCATAACCTGAAAATGCACAGAGGCAACTCCAATAGCCCACGAATTTGACTCCAAAGTAGCAACTGAACAACAAAATGACACTTTGCACAAAATTTCAATAAAAGCATATAAGTCATGTCATTTCACGAATAAACACGGGTATTTCATAGGTCATTCATAAGCTTAAAATGCTCTAATTAAAGTCACATCAAGTTCCCCTACGACTAAGCTTTGCTTGTCCTCAAGCAAATGAATTAGAAAACATCCAAGTTCACAAATGACAAGTTCGGTCCATTGAGATTCAAGCAATCACAATTTAGCTCAAACTGTTCCACGAACAAACTAAACCTACACATGCAAGAACATCAACCAAACAAGTCTAAACCTCACTAATTTCTGCACACTTCAAGTAGTGGTTAATTGGGACACAGCAAAACCGACCACGACAACCCCAATTCTAATCAAAAGGACTTGAAATCGGGACATGGATCGTAAGTGGTGAGTGATTATGATGTGGCTATCGACTCGACTTCATCCGCTTCTAGATCCGCACTTTACAAAACTCTGGCTAGGATCAAGGGCTACATTTGAGAACTCTTTTTCTTTCTTTTTTTTTTCTTACTGCATACTAGTGCTCGATTCAACACTTCACTTAGGTGTTGAACCTGCCTAGCTCACAGCCTTTGCCCTTTTGCTTAGTGCTCAACCCGACACTTCACTTAGGTGCCGAGCTTGCCTAGCTTTTCTTTTGAGCATATTTTTTTTTTCACAATTTAGCCACTTGATCCTTAGCCCCTTACAACTTCCACACAAGATTTCGAATTGGATTCCGTCTAATCTCAAGCCACAATCACGAAGGATCAAAAAGGGTAAAGAGAGACATGGAAAAGGGGTGAAAATTCTGATTGCCTTCATCATCTTAGACCGGTGTTATCGAGTGGTATAAAAACACGTATCAAACCAATCAACCAACATGCAAGAGTGATAAAATCTCAGTTCTGGCCCAGACTCATTTGATATTAGTGCTAACAAGCCGGTTATAGGTTCTAAGTGGAACAATCTAAACATCATTGTGAAGACTTGAAGTCAATTAAACATCAAACGTCAAGAACCGAACGATTCTACAATAGAGGAATTCGACATTCAATTAAGATCATGCAACACATCAGAACATAGCTTTAGACTTCTACCGACAAATAATCACACCAAACCTCAACCTCCCCTACGACTAACATGAGCATTGTCCTCAATGATCAAGAGAGAGAGGGTAAGGTGGAACGAAATTACCGCATTGGTTGAGAGGAGCATAGGACGTAATAGAGGTGAAAAAGTTCCATGATGATCCTTGGTGAAGAGTGATCCAAAATGCTTGCCAAACCTTATTCAAAAAGCTAAAACAACACAAAAACCTCAAAGAACAATTAAAAACAAAAGATTAAGGATAACATGGGGTGCCTCCCAATAAGCGCTTGGTTAACGTCTTAAGCTCGACGAAGCACACGGACCAGCTAAGTAAAACCATCCCAACTCATTACCTCTTTGAAATCGAAGTCATTACCTTGGCATGGCACACGGAACTTGAATTGAACCTTACCGACTTCGGGAGGTGTGAGCTCGGATTCCCCGGATGATGAAGTGTGAGCAATGGAGAAGGGGCCAAACCACTTGGAGTGAATTCTCTCATCGGGTGGCTTCTTAGTCTTGCTAGTCTCACCCATCGGTGCGGCTTCCTTGCCCTTCTCGGGTGGCTTCTCCACACCTTTCTTCTTAGCCTTAGGTGGAGTCTTCTTTACTTCATCCTTTTTCTCCTGCACATCACTAAGAGCAAACAACTCCGCAAGACTATGACGGACAAGGTTAGTGCTATTAGTAGCCGAAGTAAGCTCATGCGGATTCTTAGGATCATGGTGACTAGCATAAGACAAAGTAAACTCCATGCCATTTGAACGGTCAAAGATCATGCATTCATTATCGACCCTAAGTGTAAGTTTACCACCGTAGACATCAATCAAAGCACGAGAGGTTGCTAAGAAAGGTCGTCCTAGAATCAAAGGCACATCGGTACCACCCATAGCATCTAGAATAACAAAATCCACAAGGAATTCAAAAGCACCGACCTTAACCAACACATCTTCAACAATACCACGAGGGGATTTCATGGACTTATCCGCTAATTGAACATTCATGAGGGTTGGTTTTAGTTTTCCTAGGCCCAGCTTCTTAAACATGCAATATGGCATAACATTGATACTAGCACCCAAATCGGCTAAGCCTCTACTTATTGCATGCTCACCAATAGTGCAAGGAATAGTAAAGCTACCTGGATCCTTAAGCTTCTCCGGTGGTTGCTTAGAGAGAATGGCGGAGCATTGTTCGTTGAGCTTTGCCGAAGTTACATCCTTAAGCTTGCGTTTGTTGGTGAAGATCTCTTTCATGAACTTCGCATATTGAGGCATCTTGGTGATTGCTTCTCCAAAAGGCATTGTGAATTGCACCTTGTCAAGAATCTCAACAAACCTCTTGAAATCTTTTTCCATGGAATCCGCCTTCAAGCAAGAAGGATAAGGTGGTTTAGGCTTGTACGGAGGCACAACCGGTGCGGGAGGAGAGACCGGAGTGGCACTCGTCGTAGCCTCTTGAGAACCAACCGTATTGGTCATCTTAGAAGCTTCTTTAGCCTTGGCTCTTCTATCTTTAACCTCAATCTTATCCGTGTCATTATCGGAGACAACGTCTTCAACCAAAACATAGTCATCATCTTGAGTTCTTACCGCTTTGGGCGTTGGGTCTTGGACTTCCTTACCACTCCTCAAAGTTACCATCATAAGCTCCTCGGGAGCCTTGGGGTTGACTTCGGTGTTGGAGGGTAGGCTACCCTTTGGTCTCTCCGAGAGTGCCTTAGAAATATGTCCTAATTGGTTCTCCAAATTGGCAATTGAAGCTTCTTGATGAGTTGGATCATTGCCGCATTGGTGTCTTCTTGAGAGATCGAAGAACCACCCTCCTTATTTTGAGGAGGCTTGTTGAACCCGGGTGGTCCTTCACCTCTATGGTTGTACATTCCCGGTGGGGAAGGACCTTGAAACCTTGACTTGGATGTCCACTTTGATTCCATTGATTTCCCCCTTGGTGCCCTTGACCTTGGGGTCCTCCTTGAGTCCCTTGGCTACCTTGGTTTAGGTTACTTCCTTGAGACCATTGGTTGCCTTGATAACCCCTATAACCTTGATAACCTCGTTGATTTCCTTGGTTGTAGCCCTTGCTATAACCACTACCTTGACTCCCTTGGCCTTGGTAACCTTGGTTAGACTTGTTGTACCAAGGTCGGTTATAGTTACCTTGATAGTTACCTTGGGGGCTGAAATTACCATGGAAACCTTGACCTTGTGCGAAGCTTACCTCCTCAAGGTCGCCTTGGTCAAGTTCAGGAGTGGCGGAAGGACAAGCACTAACATCGTGGCCTTGGCCCCCACAACCCTCACAACAAAATACCGAAGCAACCGGTGGATTACCCACATGAGATGATTGAACCTTGGAGGGATGCTTAGGCATGCTTAGGTTGCTTACTTGTGAAGCCATGGCGTCGATCTTAGACATAAGGAGACCGATCATTGGATCATCTTCATCTCGATGTCCCGGTAACTTATGCTTCTTCCCATAGGTGGATGACTCCTTTGGTGCATCAACACTTACGGACCGAGAGTCATAGTGCGTGTCACTTCCATACTTAGACTTAGGAGGTTGTTGTCGAGACCAACTCCTTGTCTTGTTGGCCATCTCCGCGAAGAGTTCTAGAACATCTTCGGGAGTGAGCATCCTTAAGTCACCTCCGGCGGCTTGGTTGATCATCCTTGTATTCTCAAAATCAAGGGACCTAGCAAAGATGTCCGCCAAGCTCCATTCGGCGAAGTTGTGATGAGGACAAGACCGAAGAATGGCTTGGAACCTATTCCAAGTCTCATGGAAGAGCTCTCCCTTGTGTTGTATGAAGTGGTTGATGCGGTCTCGGATTGCATCCGTCATATAGGGAGGAAAGAATTCTTCAAGGAAAGCTTCGGCTAGGCCTTCCCATGTAGTGAATGTTCTACTAGGTTGGTTCTCCAACCAAGACTTGGCTCGACCTTTGAGTGAGAAGGGGAAGAGTCGGAGTCGTATGCAATCCGGGTGAACTTGGTCATTCTTAACCGTGTCACATATCTCCAAGAAGTCCTTGAGATGCCTAGATGGACATTCACCATCAATGCCATTGAACACCACTCCATTTTGAACCATTTGGATCATATTAGGCTTGAGCTCAAAGTTCCTAGCATTGACGGGTCTTCGAACAATGCTAGAGGCTGCCCCTTCAAGAGTAGGACGAGCATAATCCGCCAAGGTACGTCTTGCACCCCTTTGTGAGTGATCATCATCATTGGTATGGTGAGAATGCTCCGAAAGGTTGTCTTCATCTTCATGGTGAGACATGTGGTTGCGTGTGGAGCTATGAACCAAATGAGAGGGAGAGAAGGTTGGTGGCTCAATCACTTGCGCAAGACCTTGAAGTCGTGCTTGAAGACGAGTGAGTCGCCTCATGCACTAGCCCAAAATCTCCTGCAAACAAGCACAACAAACACACCCGAGTAATACAACGATGCGGGATAATAAAGTAAACAAAGAGCAACAAGGAAGCAAAAAGTAAAGCGGAAGGAAGTGAATAGATCGGTCAACTACTAAGTGCTTTCAAAGGAATGAGAGAGTCCCGGCAACGGCGCCAAAAACTTGATAAAAGCGGGTTTACCAAGGTCGTATTCCACGAGGTTCTCTCAATGGCCTCTACTCACATTCCTCGTAGACGGTCTATTCATTTGAAAGGAGTTTTGATTTGAAATAGACATTAAAAACTTAAAGGAAACTAAAAGGAAGAAAGAAAAATAAAGTGGTGCAAATCAAAGACAAAGGGGCTCTCTTGGTGGGTAGTTTCATCATGCTCAAGATGACTAATTGAACAAACAAGTCAATCAAGATCGAGTTTGCATTCGGATGACCATGCATCTCACTCTTATAGACTCGATGCACTCTCGTAGCACCTAATCCCTATCCCAATACCACTCAACTTAGGCTCTCGCTCTCAAGCTAAGCGAAAAAAAGGATGCATTCTAAGTGTTTGATGAAATGCCAAGACACAAGACCCTCTCTTAAGACTCTATGACCACAAGGCTAGGCACAACACTCTCATATCAATGCCCTAACACTAAGAGATTCACCAAAAGGCCTTTTCAAACTCAATTGAATGAAAATCCACATGCACACCAAGTGTTCGATAAAATGCCCAAGAGAGAAATCAAGTGAAAATGGTTGAAATAAGATGATCTAATCTCTTAGAACACACTCACTTCAATCCCTAGACCTACAATCTATGCAATCCAAGCACTCTCATGCATCAAATCACAATGAATGGACCAAATCAAGCAAACATGGCATAAAATGGCATTAAGAACAAGTCTAGGAATCATCCTCATACAACCAAGATCAATCATGGCAAGTTCTATACAATCATTCCTCTATCATAGCACAACTAATCTACCCATCCAAGATGAACCCTAGAAACTCAGCCACACATGGCCAAGGGAGTAAAGAGAAAAGAAGGAAGAATGGTCACCAAGAACGCCATGGATGAATCCTTGAGATGATCTTCTCTTCTCCACTTGTAAGCACTTCTCCCAAGGTTTGTTGGCTTCAATCCTAGCTCCAATGGCTTCAAATTGCTCCAAAAACGTGTTCTAGGGTTTGAGGGTTCGTGGATATGTGTTTGGGGTTCAAGGGATATGAAAGAATTCTTCAAAATGGCCAAAAACAAGAATATTTATAGTGCAGGGGACAGTGCACGGCGTGCACCTATGCACGGCGTGCAGGGTGCACGGCGTGCACCTTGGAGCTGAATCTTCTTTCGGAGCCTCCTGGACAGCCCGTGCACCAAACCGTGCACGGTGCACGGCGTGCATCATGCACGGCGTGCACATCTGCACGGCGTGCACCCCTGCACTCTGCAGAAAGCTCGATCTTGTAATGCTCACATCTCCCTCGTCCGGACTCCAAATGACCTCCCGTTTGCTCCTATGCGCTCCTTGTCATCCGTACTTTGATGCCATAACCTGAAAATGCACAGATGCAACTCCAATAGCCCACGAATTTGGCTCCAAAGTAGCAACCGGACAACAAAATGACACTTTGCACAAAATTTCAATAAAAGCATATAAGTCATGTCATTTCACGAATAAACACGGGTATTTCATAGGTCATTCATAAGCTTAAAATGCTCTAATTAAAGTCACATCAGTTGTCCTCCGTATCCCTCGAGGAAAAATGCTCTGCTATCCAGGGCCATGCGACACCCATACCACCCCCAGCTAAGTGTCGAGATCCCGGTGCTTTTACTTTGCCTTGCATTATTAATGATGTGAAGATTGATCGTAGTGTAATTGATCTAGGTGCTTCTATCAATGTTATGCCTACATGCCCGTTTGAGAAATTAAACCTAGGAGAGTTGAAACCAATTAGCATGCATTTAGTGTTTGCCAACAGATCTGTTAAACTGCCTAGGGGGTTGATAGAAGACGTGGTTGTCCGTTGTGGTTCTTTTACTATTCTGACTGACTTTGTTGTCATGGATACTCGAGAGGAAGATGTCACTCTTCTGCTACGCCGACTGTTCATGGCAACAGCCGGCATTAACATTAATGTCCCGAATGGCTCGTTGACATTAAGGGTCGGCAAGGACACCATGACATTCCGCCTCAAGGATGGTATGCAAGTCCCAGTCAAAGAAGAGATGCATTGCTTATCTGTTGAAGTTGTGGAGTTGGCTTCGGTCAACTCCGTTACTAATGAAAAAGCTAGAGTTTCTGCAGAAATTTGCTTGCCAGATGGTGGACAGGTCCCTAATCTGAAGAATGAGCTGCCGGCACAAAAGCCGAGAAAGAAGGAGGGTCCGACAGCATCTCCTCATGAATCGCCAAAAGTTAAAGATCCTGGCGAGATAAAGAAGGAGAATAAAGAAAAGACGAAGGTGGTTTGGAAGCCGATTGCTCAGCCCCCGTCTACCGAGCCACCGGAGAAGAATGATCCTCTGAAGGACGCTTCTTCGAAAGAACTGTTCGGGCCTTATAAAAATTCTGGTCACCTTCCTGATGGACGAATCAAGTTAATTCACGCAAACGGGAAAAAGTTCACACTTGCCGGAGAATCCCCAAGGCCATATTTCATGAACTCTAGCTCGGGCCTAAGAGAAATCCTGAGTTGGGATGTCTCCTAAAACCATCCAGGTATCGTCCAGCTCAAGGACATTAATAAAAGAGCGCTTCGTGGGAGGCAACCCACGGCTGGAGTCAGTTTTTTTTTCATTTGTGTCAACCTATGTCAGTTTGTTTGTTTTCTTATTTTTCGTGTGTAGTCTATGTGTCGTAGTGTCAATCGCAAGACATATGAGGTTGTTCCGATTTTTGTGGATTTAACTGTGATTTTCTGAAGATTGCCGGGTTTGCGAAAATATTTTCAATCGTAGAGTTCAATATTTTCGGTGAAAATAACCCATGTTTTTGGCAAAAATTCGTTTTGAAATTCCACTGAGTTTTCCAGGCGTCTCTGTTTCATATTTTCGGCGAAAATTTATTAATTTTTTTGGCAAAAATTATTTTGAAAACCGGCAGTACTTTTTAACTAAGATTTTTGGCGAAAACTTGCACTAATTTTCGCCGAACATTCCTTTGAAAATCAACCAAATTCTCGTATTAAAATCCGAATTCAATCTCTCTCTCCTCTCTTCTTAATTTTTGAAACCATTTGATTGTGTGTTGCTGTGCTTAAAGATAAATTCTTTGCGGTGTTGACTTTTGTGAAGTGTCGGTTTGACCTTGAATTTTCTATGCTTGTTGGCTGCCATAAGTGTTCATTCACGTCATATATCTGTGCTTGCCATCTGAGTTTATGTTATACCGTCGTTTCCCGCTTTGAGATAGTCTTGCCATGATTAGGGTTCAATGTGCTATGATGTTGACTTTTTGAATGTCGTTTGACTTCTGATCCCTAACTATGTTATGAACGTTCCGACTAGACATATGCATACTTTGTGATTTATTGTGATTACCGGTTACTTAGTTGCTTACCCCCACTCGTTTTTCCTCATTTCTTTCTGAAATTGAGTTTTTTCGACTAAGTGTGGGGTGGGTTATTAGTTAATTAATCTGGTTTCGTTTCTGGTCTTAGGAATGTCATTCATGAGCGCAGGACCAAGGCGCGACTTGACACCGGCTCTCACACCCGCCGTCTAGGGCCCTCCACCGGCTTTCCATGGCCGTGTCGGGTACCAGCAGCACATGCTCCGCACTGACGAGAGGAATTCGAGTAGCTACTCCGCTCCGCTCCGGGCTATCCGTGCTCAGCCACTACACCGACCATCTCATTCCAGGTTCTTCGTATATCTCTACTCTAGTTTAGTCCTGTGAGGACACAAAACGGTTTAAGTGTGGGGTAGGATGCTAGAGAACCTTGCATGAACTTGATTGCCCTTAATTGTGTGTTGTGTGTTTCTCGGTGCCTTTCCAGTTTCTCTAGCACTAGAATTGCTCGGTTCTTGATTTTTTATGTTAAGTTGTTGTTCAATCTGTCATAATGATGCTTAGACTGCTTAACCTAAAACCTGAGAACCAACGTGTATACTTTGATGATAAATTGCCTGGTCAGAACAGATTTTTAAAAATCACACTTGTAGTTTGTAGCCTTGATTGCATGAAAAATGACCGAATCCGACTAGCAAACCAACTGTGAGCTTTTGATCCATTGCACGTAACTTGCAATTTCAATTCTTTCTGAGTGGTTTTCTGTTTTCTTGAATGAGTTAGAATTTGCATGAGACCTACTCGAGACCACACGATGACACGAGTTCTAGAAGGATAGGGGCACCTAGATTCAGCTACTAAGCCAGATAGCCTACCAAACGATAAATCCATTAGGTTTAGACCCTTGAGCTTGGCCTGTTCTTTCGGTTCGATAATACATTACAGCCATTTCCCATTTCTTTCATTCCCCGTTGATCCCCTGTGGTTGTAGTTCTAGATTGACCTACCGGAAGTCGGTTTGTGGTAACCTGCCTATAGCCATTAAACAGGTGGTCTTAGCTAATATGTCCAGACGTGTAAATCCCTCTAGCAACTAAAAGAAAGAATCGCAAAAAAAAAAAAAAAAGAAGTCAAGTAAGAAAAAAAAATCGAATGATCAGAGAAGAAAAGAAAAATAAGAAAAATCATAAAAGTTTCAAAGTTTTAGTTCAATAAAACGTTCTTCTCCCTACAGATGGAAGAACGAAGTCAAAAGAAAAGTTGAAAAGAAAAGAAAAAACGTGTAAAGAAAAAGAATAAGTGCTAGGTTGCTTGAGGGTATCATAGGACGAGCGTTCACTATTCCACCCGTGTCTAGTTAGATGGTAGGGAGCCATAGATTAGATTCGAGGGAAGTTAGTCGAAAGCTACACCGCACAAAGCCATCATCATACATCCCCTTCATCCATCGCATCATAAACCCAAGTAGTGTAGAATTCATTACGGTCCTAGTAGGGAAGTCCTTCTTGACTAGATACTCGTGTTGTCACAGTGGTGGAGATGTGGTCGAATTGCAAACCTATGACAGAATTTAGTAACAGAAAATGATGGAGAGCAAAAACACGTCCTTAAACACAGAGAGCGAGAGTTCCCATTGTACTATATATTTCCTGTGTGAGGAGTCTGGTCGGTCAGGTCAAATTCGTGCATATTGGTTGCTAATTACTTGTCGTGTGCAGTTTACTAGTGAGACCAGGTTGTTTGGCTGATCTGTATACATGTCAGGTTTCTTGTTCTAGGAATTAGCTGTCTAATAATTCATTGTGTTTGATTGAGCTCCAATTTAATCGATCTTATCATTTATGAACAAGAGCGTTTCTATTCAGTTTGCTTGAGGACAAGCAAAAGCTTAAGTGTGGGGTATTTTGATGACACTCGATTTGACGTGATTATCAGCCTCATTTAAGTGACATTTCTTTGCTTAAGACATGGTTTTTAGGGTAGAATAGCGAATATTCAACCAATTGCCCTATCTCGTGCCATCTGTGTTACTTTGGCCCGTTTCGGGTCTATTTGATGGTTTTCTAGTGTTTTCGTGTTAGCATAGGTTTTTGCCGTCAAATAAAGTAGCCAAGGTCATGTCTAAGGCGTTGGAACCTCGAGGAATTGCACCGGAATCGATCAAAGGAGCCAATCAAGTTCAGAAAATTCCTGCCCGGTTTACAAAGGAATTTTCGCCGAAAATACCCGGTGAAAATATCAGCACAAATCAACTGATGACCGGCTGAAGGAGTTTTCGGTGAAACTGTTAAGTTTTCGACCGAAGCGAAAATCACAGGAGATACCAGCCAAAGGACCGTCCATTTACACCATCCTTTTCGGCGAAAATAATCCTTTATTTTTGGAGAAAATAATAGAAGAAATCCGGCTGAATTAGGGTTAAGTATAAATACTTAACCGGCGGCCCAAATAAAAGGGGATCTCATAATTTCAATCATAATTTCCAGACCTAGAAGTCGGGAGAGAGAGTTTAGAGAGTTAAAAGAATCGTGGAGAGATCGTGACGCCATCCCTTCACCTCGGAGACTCGGAGCTTGGATTGAAGATTAACGGAGATTGAAGCTTCACGGATTCGTCAAATTAGGTTTTACAGTTCTTCTCTGTTCTTCCTACCTGAGATGTATTCCTTGTTTGTTTTCGATTCTCTTGTTCCTGATATGAGTAGCTAAACTCGTAGAGCTAGATTAGATGAACCCTAAGTGACCCAGGGCTTTAAAGCGGTCACGGATTGGCGGTAATTAGATTCGAAGTTCAATCAGTTTCTCTTTGCATGGTTGTTTTGTTCTTCATTGTTTATGTTTCTTCTCTAGTTGATCGCCTAGATTAGGTTTTTGCAAGCTAGGGTTATTCGCCAGACATCTTCCTGCTTTGGCGCATAAACTTGTCTTACTTGATCACCTAGCTTAGATTCTTGTTAAGCTGAGGATAGAAGCGAACGCTCGCCTCATTTTAGAACATCAATTCAACCAATTAACCTTATAATTGGAGTGTGCCTATCGTAGGAACCGGTTAGGGTTAATCCACTGCAAGAGTATCTCATAAATCATTAGTAATTGCACCAGTTAAGTTAAGTCGTTACGAGAGGCGACCGTACCCGGGCGACTAATTAATCTTGGTAGTTTGAACGGATAGAGCGAACGTTTGCCGGTCTTAAACCTAAGGGTCAGGAGTTATGGTGGTGTACAGAAATTGATTGAACGAGAATTGAAATCCGCTGATCTGTTGATTGCTGTTGCCTTGGTGATCTAAGGGGGATTCGAAATCTAAGCTTGTCTGTCGTCTATCTGAACCATCCAATCATTCTGTCTTTCAATTTCATTTTAATTTTCTTGCATCTTAGTCTAGAAGTCGTGGAACTCACACCACGCACACCATGTTTAAACCTGAATAAATTGCCAGCTTCTTTGAGTAGTCGATTGGAAGAAACCCTGTGGAATACGATCTACCCTAGCTTTCCAGCTTGGTAGTATTTGATACCGCTAAAACTGTAGCATCACCCTTCCTTAATAGCTTCTTCCTAATTAGCTAATTAAATAATTTAACGTCCAAAATAAGTAAAACTAATCCTAAATAGTTGAACTAGAAAAGGAAGGCACAAAATAGGTAAAAAAGAGTCTTGGAGCCGAAGCAAATAGCCTAGTTAGGCAAAACCGGCAAAACCCTAATCCGACACCCGGGTGTGTTTCCTACACCAGCCCGGATTAGGTGAACTTCTTCCTAATCGGGTGGCAGCTTCCTTAATTCTTCCAGGGACGGGTGGCCATGCTTCTTGGGATTCTAGGGCTTCTAGGGCCGGTGGAAAATTGGCAAAGGCCCGAGCCAATTGTTGGCTCGGTCCAGATCGCCTCGGTGTAGCGCTCCGGGTTAGGCTTGGCGCCCGATCGAGGGTGATCATCAGGCTTCTGAGAGTTCTGCCCAGGCCCTTTGTATCCTCCTTCGGGCCTTCCTTCAAGCATGTCTTGGGGATTTTTTTAGGCCAGGTCATGAGCCTGGTATCCGTCAAAGTCGGCCCAGGGCTGAGTGCTTTGCTCGGTTCGGGGCCGGCGGCGGTGCCCGATCCTAGCATCAGTGCCTGATGTAGCTGATCCTCCAACTCTAGCTCCGACTTTAGCTTTGGGAGGGTGTCTTTGACTTCCAGCATGTGTGTAGCCTCCCTTGGCAAGCCTGTCCTCGTCCTCTTTCATGGCTCCCCTTGCTCCAGGGCTTCATGTAGGTGTTGAGCCTTTCCTTGAAGGCCTAGGTTTGGCTTCGAGTTAGGGGTGGCTCGGGCCTGGTCCAGGGCACCGGGGCCTCATCATTATCGGAGGTTTGTTGAGGGGATTTCCACCATAGCTTCTCCTCTTCATAAGTTGTTGAGGAAGGAGTCAAAATATGAATGGAGTGAGGCGTGTCAGAAGAGCTTCGAGGAGTTGAAGAAGAGGTTGACTTCAGCTCTGGTGTTGACGTTACCGGTGGAAGGTGGTGAGTATGTGGTATTTAGTGATGCGTCCTTACAAGGTTTGGGGTGTGTGCTCATGCATGATGGGAAGGTTCTTGTGTATGCCTCACGTCAACTTAGGGTGCCTGAGGTAAATTACCTAACCCATGACTTGGAATTGGCGGCTGTGGTGTTCGCCTTGAAGTTTTGGAGGCACTACTTGTATGGTGAGACGTTTAAGATTATGACCGATCATAAGAGTCTAAAGCATCTTATGGATCAAAAGGAGTTGAATAGTAGGCAACGGCGTTGGGTGGAACTCTTGAAAGGCTACGTTTACACCATTGACTACCATCCCGGTAAGGCCAATGTTGTAGCCGATGCCTTGAGTAGGAAAGAGTTGGTTGACCTTAGAGCTTTGAGAGTGGAGATGCAAATGGATGATGTTGGAGGTTTGCTTGCTAAGCTTAGCATTCGACCCATGTTGAATGATAGGATTGGTGAGGAGCAGCTCAAGGATGCTACTCTGGTGGATATTCAGAAGGAAGTCGAGAAGGGTTTGGATAATGGGTTTGAGATGGCTGAGGGGTTATTAAAGTGCAACTTGCCTAGTCTGTCAGAAGACGAAGGTGGAGCATAGAGCTCCAGGTGGGTTACTGCAGTCCCTACCCATTACGGAGTGGAAGTTTGCAGATATTTCCATGGATTTTGTGTCGGGTTTTCCGCCGACTAGGGAAGGTAAGGATGCCGTTTGGGTGATAGTTGATCATCTAACGAAGGTCACTCACTTCATACTCATTCGGTTTAAGCCATGTGTGGACTAGTTAGCCAAGTTGTACATAGAGGAAGTGGTGAGATTGCATGGAGTTCCCCAATCCATTGTTTCTGATCGGGATCCGAGTTTCACATCTCATTTCTGGGAAGGTTTGCATACGGCATTGGGAAATAAGCTTAAATTCTCGACGGCTTATCACCCTCAGTTGGATGGTCAATCGGAGAGGACGATCCTTACTTTGGAGGAGTTGTGCTATGGAGTTCCAAGCTCCTTGGACTGAATTACTACCATTGGTTGAGTTTGCCTATAACAACTCATATCATAGTAGTTTGAAGTCCGCGCCGTTTGAGGCTCTGTATGGGAGGAAGTGTAGGGTGCCATTGTGTTGGGATGAGGAAGGTGTTAGGGTGTTGTCGGGCCCTCAAGTTGTGCAAGAGATGGCTGATCATGTTAAGGTTATCAAGGATAAGTTGAGAGAGGCTCAAGATATGCAGAAGTCTTATGTCGATGGTCGTCCTAGGGAGCTGAATTTCGATGTGGGGGAGAAGGTGTTTTTGAAAGTGTCATCATGGAAGGGGCTGATGTGTTTTGGTAGAAAGGGAAAGTTGGCGCCTCGTTACATCAGTCCTTATGAGATCTTAGCTAAGTCGGGACCAGTTGCTTATGTGTTGGTGTTGCCAAGTGAGCTCGAAAGGATACACAATGTGTTTCATGTGAGCATGCTCAAGTGTTATCATGGTGACCCTTCACATGTGATTCAGCCAGAGGAGGTGGAGATTGAGCAAGATATGACTTATGAAGAGAAGCCAGTGGCTATAGTGGATAGGCAAGTTTGGGTTCTGAGGAATATGCAGATCCCCCAGCTCAAGGTGGTATGGAGGAACCACTTAAGTGAGTCGGCTACTTGGGAGACCGAGGAGAGTATGAGGAGACGGTATCCGGAGTTGGTGGAAGCTTATGCTTCAGGTATTACCTCTCTTTAGTGTTTTCTTGAGGTTTCTCGTTTTGTGTTTTGCTCTAAGAGAGCTTTGGTTGTGCTTGGTGGTGGTGTTGTGTGAGAAAGGTTGAGGTTAGTGTATGTTGGGTTGGTAGCCTTAGAGGTTAGGGGCTGCGTTGTGTCGTTAAGGATTTCGGATGTTAATGTGATGCTTAAGTTGCTGCACTTTGCTGCATTTTCTGTATCATGTTGCTAAGATGAGTTAGGAGTAATTTTGGGGACGAAATCCTTGAAGTTGTGGAGACTTGTAACATCCCCGCCCAACCAAACGGTTTGGAACTCAAGTTCGGGTGACTAGAGTGCTGGAATCAGTGCATCTGAGGTCCCATTGAGGTCTAGGACGTCCGAGTTTACGTCAGGTTGAGGATACAAGTGATTGTGCTGGACTGTGAACAACACACGCCGTGTATCTATGATACACGGTCGTGCGCTATTTCTAGCCAACTCTCTTCGAGACTTCCAGTATATGGTACACGACCTTGTTTTATAAAAACACGTCATTTAGTGTCATAACACATGCCGTGTGTTATGAAACACGCCGTGTATCGTGACCTGCATATAAAAGACGGGTTTTGGACGGAATTTCATAACTTTCAACCTCTTTCTCTCTCCACGAAAAGCCATTGATGAACCAACTTGTGCCAAGCTTCAGAAGGTGATTCCGAGAGTTGTAGAGTTCGGAATTGACTTTCGTTTGTTGCTACGCGTTTGTAGCGACGAGGAGAAGATATTGCTAACATCAATTTCTGGTTTCTTGGTGTAGGTCGCAGTCAGTGAGAAGGGGTTACGAATTTGGAGTTGGGGAAATTGAGTTTCCGATAAACTAGAAGACGATTAGAGCCTCGTCTTCTATTCCAGGTGAGGGCTTAGCATTGTTAGGTAGTTTGGGACAGTGTGAGGAGTTCTAATTTTGACTTAGATGAAAGCTAGGATTTGCATGAAATTGATGAGTGTAAAAGTGGTAAATCATGTTGTGAAATGTGTTCTGTTTGATTGATTGATGATTGCTGTGATTGGGAAAATGATATGAAAAGAATTGAGTAATGGATTGACTTAGAATTGAGTGTTAGAGTGGAGTTGGGAAATGGATGCAAATGATACGATATCCTGAATTGTTAGTTGTGGTTGCAGGAGAATGGCCCTGCCAATGTGGGGTCGTTCTGAAAAAGAGGAACAGGTGGGTGGTCCCTAGACTCACGACATGGCTACCCCTGTACTTGCAGGTGGGGGTGGCCGGTGAGCTAGCCGATCACTCTTTATGTGTTGTGTTGTTGAGTGTGAGTTATGGACGGGTTATGGAACTATGGAAATGGATGGTGAATTGTGATTGGAAAGTGGATTGTGTGAAATGTGATGATGTGAATGGATGTGTTGTGTTGGAATGGCTTGAATTGTGAATTGCTTGTGAAAGTAGAACCAGAAGGATCCCACACTACCCCACCTGAGATACCGATAGATTGAGTATGATTCACTGGGGTGAATCCCTTGGTTGCATACCAAGGATGGTTGTCGTTCTCCTTCGTGGAAGGATCCATTGTGGATGCGTCAGATGTTGTTCTCCCTCGTTGAAGGATCCTTAATGGATGCGTCTGTGGATGTAATGGTCGACGGTGGTGGTGTGGATAACTCCTTGGCGCCTAATAATTATTATTTGTGCCTAGAATGATGTAATGGTCACCTAGAATGATTATTGTGCTTGGAGGTGCGTGTATGTGTGTTGTGCATTTGGATGATGTATGTGAACTGATTGTGAATCATGTGTTGTATATGTGTGTTGATTCAATTATGGTTTCTAATGCTATGAATTTTGAATGAGAATGAAAAATTGACCTATGTGATCACCTAGACTGCTTTAGGATGTTAAAATCTGGAAGGGTTGAAGTCTGGTCCCACTGTCGATGTCATGTGCGGGGGTTGGGACTGCTCCATTGGTGTATGACAACGTGTAGGTAAGTGATGAACGCGTTTTCATGCTGTCGTCAAATAACTATCAAGCACAAAGCAAGATAGATCGTATTCCAAGGGTCTCGACTAATCATTTACTCAAATGAGTCGGCAAATTACTCAGGTTTTAAACAAGTTTGTGTGGTGTGAGTTCCACGACTTCTAAGCTATAAAGCAGGAAATATGAAATGAAATAGAAAGCAAATTAAAAGGTTGATTGACTTGACAAGACGACAGACAAGCTTAGATTTCGAATCCCCCTTAGATCACCGGAGCATTGGCGATCACAAGACCAGCGGCTTTCAATTCTAATTCATTCAGTTCTCAGACACCACCATAACTCCTGACCCTTAGGTTTAAAACTGGCTAACATTCGCTCTATCCGATCTGACTCCCAAGATTAATTGACCCTCTCGTGCGTTCACTTCTGCAACGGAAAACTAACTGGCGCGATTACTAGTGATTTATGAGTTACTCTAGCAGTGGATTAACCCTAACTAGTTCCTACGAAAGGCATAGTCCAATGAATAGGTTAATTGTTGATTTGGCGTTTTCAAGTGAGGCGAACTTTCGCTACTATCCCCAGCTTAACAAGAATCCTAACTAGGTGATCAAGCTAGAAAAGAAAACACTGGCAACGAAGAACAAATCAAACATGCAAGAGAAACTGACTGAATCTGAGTTTAATTACCGTCGATCCGTGACCGCTTTAAAGCCCTAGGTCACTTAGGGTTCATCTAATCTAAGTTCTACGAGTTTAGCTACTCATATTCAATACAAAAGAATCAAAAACAAACAAGGAATGCATCTTCAAGTAGGAAGAACAGAGAAGAACTGTAAAACCTAATTTTTGATGAATCCGTGAAGCTACAATCTCCCGAATCTTCAACTCCTAGCACTGAGCTCTCCGAGATGGAAGGATGGCATCACGATCTATTCCCGGCTCTTTGAACTCTCTAAACTCTCTCTCGAACTCTCAAGTCTGGAAATTAATATGAGGAATAAGTGTATCTGAATAATGGTCGCCGTTTAGTTTTATAGGGTTTCCAGAACCCAACCGGAAAAGGACTTACTTCACGGCGAGAACTATGAAAGTTCTCGCCGAGAACTTTACTTAAAACTCAATTGCCAACATCTTGTCTCCAACTGTGTGATTTCTTCAATAGTTCTCGGCGAGAACTTTGGTTCTTTTCACCGAGAACTTCAGTGTAAGTAGGGGAGGATTTGTTCTGTGACTTTATATGATCTCTGGATCGATCTCGGGCCATTCTTTAAGGTTCCCTTGCTTCCCGAGCATGTCCATGGCTACGTTATTGATGAAAAAAACATGTGCAATCTCAAAAAGCACTAGAAAACCATCAAATAGACCCCTAACGGGCCAAAGTAACCACAACGGTAAGAATTAGAGCAATCGAGTGAAAACACCCTAAACTACCCTAAAAACCGTGTCTCAAGCATGGAAATATCGCTTAAATGAGGCTGATAATTACGTCAAATCGATGTCATCAGTAAGCCTAGTGGGTTCACTCAATTTCAATAGAAAATTAAACCTTTTCTCCCTATCAGGATCTCTTGGCTATTGAGGGTGAGTGTCAGAGTTCGAAGGTGTGGGTTGATATCGAGAAGTCCCGGATTGGCGTTATGAGGTGAAGACTGGACCTTACTCGGAGTTGACTTGTTCCTTCTTTCAGTTGACCTTGGATATTTTGGGGGTTTTCATGGATTTATGTACTTTGGTTTTTATGTTGGATTTTATGGGTTTTATGATGGATTTGGATTTGTATTCAGTTGCACTTTCTTCGTGGTTTTATGGAGGCCTCTCTCGGTTGTTTCCCTTTAAACCTTGGTTTTACTTTGTTATTTAATTGGTTTTTCACCTAGTAATACACGTGATCGGTTCAACCACGGGTTTCATCAGGTTGATTCGGGAGACTGTTACACAGAGCCCCCTAGTTAGAAGAGAACAAATATGCCTTAGAGCATTTGCTGCATTCCAACTATGTAATTCTTTGATCCCCAAACCTCTCTCTTCTTTAGGGAGTGCAATGTACTGCCAAGCAATTTTGGATCCCTCCCCAGGTTTCTTACCCAATAAGTAACGATTATAGACCCCCTCAACTTCTTTAAAAATGTATTTGGGAAGCTGAAAGACCATCATCTAGTATTTTAAAACCCCATAAATGACTGAACATAATAGTAGTTGAACTCTTCTAGCATATGTTAAACATTTAGCTAACCAGTTAGATATTCTTGCAGTAATTTTACCAACCAAAATTCTGCAATCACTTCTTTTCAACTTCCCAGCGCAAAGAGGAACTCCTAGTTATCGAAAAAGGTAGAGATCATTGACTCATACATGAGGTTGCATACAGTGTTAAAGCAGTAGACTGATCCACACCACAAGGAAAAGTTCACTCTTCTCTAGGCTCACCTGATGTCCTGAGCAGGTCTTAAATTCCTCCAGAATAGCTATAACCCCTTCAGTTGCAGGCTGAGTAGCTTTGGTGAAGTCATCAACAAAGCATAGATGAGTTAGATTGGTCTCTTTCCATTGAGGATGAAAATGGAAGGCCCCTATTGATATGAACCGATCTGCAACCGTGGGTGGCGACCCTATACCAGTAAGCTAAATAGAAGAGACAACGAGTCTAACCTTAGAAACTTGGGCAGATGAGTACTTCGACGCGCTAGCTATAAACAGGGATGGATTCCCTAGATGATTAACCAGCCTTAAGCATTGCACAACTCACAAAGACTTGAGGAACAAGAACATAAGTTCTGAAATTTATTTATTTGATTCAAAGGGGGCGAACAGGCTCTCCAACTCCTCCTAGAACTCTAACTCCTAAAAGAGTAAAATACTAATAAGAAAAAATAAAAGAGTCCTAATTAAACTACTAAAAAGGAATAACATTCCTATCCTAAGTAGGAAACTAAAAGGGACAAGTTTGACTAAAAAAAGAAAACCCCTAAAAAATAGCAAGATTCCTAAACCAGGTGTTGCGTCCACGTTAACCTCGCTTCTCCATCCGAGGCTATCATCGATTGGCCTAGGTCTCGTGTCCTTAGTAGCCTCGGATCAGCATCCGGCTGTGGCGCGTTGATGCTTCGGCCCTGCATCGCTCTAGCCCGGAGTCTCTCGTGCCTTTGGTGTGTTCTTCTCTGAATCGAGTTGGGCTTGATGGAGGCTTGTTCTTGAGGTCTAGGGAATCCTTAAAGTCAAAGGATTCCTGAAAGGCACGACTAGACAATAGCGTCGGCCCTAAGCGCTCCTCGTATGGGCCTTGCGCCTATGTACGCTCGGACGCTGGGCCCCGAGCTAGCTCGACTCTATGCTCGGTCAATGGACCCTGGCTGGGTGTCAGCAACCTCCTAGTGATGTCCCCTAGCCTTGGCTCCTCGTAGATGTTCAGGGCTTGGCGCGGAGCCGGCATCAGTACTTGGTCCAGTACTTGGCTCAGCTCGGGGCTGGTGTAGTCTCGGCCCGACATCAGTAGTAAGGACGGGCTGGCCCTAAGTTCTTTAACTCGCTGGATTACCCTCTTGAGTGTTTTCTGGTCATTTTCTTCCTTCTTCTCCTCGTCCCAGGCCGCCATGTATGAATTTGGGGTTGGTGCCAGGCTGGCGTCCATGGGCAGGTGATCGCTTCGTGCTCGGTGGCGGCGATCACCTCACCTGTTTTGCTAGCTTTTGAAAAGTCCTACCAACATTTCCATTGAAATGACAAATAGATAGGGAGATACGAGATCTCTATGTCTGAATCCCCTTTTAGCTTAAAAATATCTCTTTAGAACACCATTAAACCTAACTGATAACATTGTATAAGTAAAACAAGCTTTGATCCAATGAGTAAACACAGAAGGGAACCCCAAAGCAGATAGAGCATTTAGAATGAATTCCCACTCAACTGAATCAAATGCCTTGATGAGGTCAATTTTCATAGCACACCTTGGAGAAATCTGCTTCTCTGTGTAATTTCTTAAAAGATCATGAGCTAAAAGAACATTATCTCCAATTAATCTGTTCTTAAAAAAAGCTGATTGGTCTAAGCCAATTATAGAAGGCAGAATAGACTTAACCGATTGGCAAGAATCTTAGAGGCAATCTTGTAAATAACATTACAACAAGAGATTGGCCTATAATCCTTCATATCACTTGCATTTATTTTCTTGGGGATTAAGGCAAGATAGACTGAATTCACAAAGTTTGGCATAATACCTGAGTGAAAGAAGTACATGATTACAGAAATTACCTCAGTCTTCACAATTTTCCAGAATATCTTATAGAAAGACACACTGAAACCATCAGGGCCATGAGATTTCTCAAATGGCATTGTGGTTAAAACCTACTCAATTTCCTCCTCAGTGATAGGGGCTGCTAATAGATCAACTTCCTCTTGAGTAAGTTGAGCTCTAATCACAGTATTCCATTCTATTTCTTCTTAATTTGACCAGGGGTATACTTCAGTTTATCCTCCCTGGACCCCCTTTGTTAGGCGATCGCATTGTCTTTCTTCATTTTTGCTTTTTGCCCCCCCCCTGCTCCGTTTCTAACTTCTCTTACCTTCCACCACTTCTTCCAACTACTCTTTAATTATTATTACTTAGTTAATACTTGCCTCTATTTTGGATAAGGTCTCCAGAGGATTTGTTACCAAATACTCCATTAATCGCCTATTATGGTTGGACAACATCATATTGGACCAAGCTAGCTAAATGGTGACGTTCTTTATGGATTGGATGATGCATGTACATATGTCAAAGAATGCTTTGAGCGATTCTTCCATCTTCTGTTTGAGGTTTACTAGAACCTACACTGGTACCTTACGATTACGCTTTCCTTTATACTTCTACAAAAATATGCTCTTGAAATCATCCCATTTGCTGATGATGACCTCCGAAAGATTCATGTATCATTCTCTAGTCGCTCTACTCACCGTGGCTAGAAATGCGCGACAGAAAGCAGCATCACTTACCCTTTGCATCGCACAACGATTTGGAAGGTCTTTAAGTGATAGTATGGATCGCTTGTCCCATTGTATTTATTAAGGTTTGGAGATACGAGGTCATTAGGCAGCTGTTCAGCGAAAATAGCTCTTGTGAGCGACTGTCAAATAGTTAGTTGCCCAACTGCGAACTCCATTAGTGGTTGAAATTGTTAGATTACTTTGGTATTTTTGGTTTGCCCTGTGGCCCGAGGCTCGGGTTCCCTTGGAGCGTTATGTGCCTGTTAGGGGATCACCGTTCTCGGTCACTTCGTCAACTCCAAATTCTGGTGTTCCAATAGAGGAATCATTTCTCCGAGGCGTGATAAGCTTGAACAAAAGGTATTTCTTCTTGCATTGGTCGATTGCCCGTTCCTCTACCCTGGGGGATATTGAGTCAGTGTTAGTTTCATGGACTGACACTTGATCCAGGTTGTCGCCCAAGTTCCTCCCATAAGGGAGGTCTGGCCTAGGCTCGGGGTTAGCGTGTTTCAAGGGATTTTCCTCCTTGTTCTAGTTTCATGGTGGTACATAAGTCATCCCCTGATGCATTTCTTGGGAGAGTATGGCCTGCTACTTCCTTATCTGGCGCGACACGTGTTCCTGGCTCGTCGTTTCGTCTAATAGAGAGAGAGTTAACTTGTCGTCTAACTGGATCCACGTCAACTCGTATGTATGACAATGGGGGTAGTAATCAGTACTTTGGTAAGAGAGAATTTTGGTAAGAGTGTATAGAATAACGTACCAACGGAAGGTTCCCTGCTGTAAAAAGTGTCTGAACGCTCTATTGTGGGGTTGCTCATGTATTTATAGCTTGAGCGATACCGTTATCATCTTGCTGCTACTAGTTATAGGTACGGATGTGTCGTCCACCATTGTTAGGATGTACGAGTCCTCAAGATTACACATGTCCTAAAGGGTTTCAGGGGGCGACATGTAGCTGCTGCTGTCGAGCTTATATGGGCCAGCCATTATATCATTACGATGGGCTTATCGCATTTAGGGCTAGTATGGGCATCGACCGATATTCTTATGAGGCCTAATGGATTGTTCAAGTCCGAGATTAGGTGTGCCCCTTTTCTGTCATTCTACATCGCTCTGGTATCCCTTCTCTCAGTTGTTCCTTGTCGCTAGAGCTAGCAAAATGCTGGCCCGACCCAATAAAACCGCCCAGCCCACCCAACCTAGCACGACCTGTGACCCGACTGACCAAAAAGTCAACAACCTGTAACCTGCCCAACCCATGGCCCGACGAACCCGCGACCTATTGAACCCGCGACCTGCTGAACCCGCGACCTGCCCAACCCGTGACCCGATGAACCCGCGACCCAACGAACCCGCGAACCGATGAACCCGCGACCTGACGAACTCGTGACCCGACTAACCTGTGACCGGCCCGCCCGACTAACCCGATTGACCTTATTAAATACACACATTTCTACTACACTTGTATGAAAATTCTAATTAAAATGTAAAATTTTAACTTATTTTATAATATATTTTAAAAAATATATGATTGTATCATATATTTATCATATGATTATCATCATGTGTAAAGAAACATTTAATAAAAGAATCACATATTCATTTGTTCATATTTCACTTCTCTTTTTTTCCCTCTTCTTTTCTATTTCCCACACTTTTTCATTTCCCCCTTTTTTTCCCTCATCGATTTTATGAGCCTTTTTTATTTCACTCATTTTCCCTCTCTTTTTTCTTCTTTTTCTACTTCCAACCACTTTTCACCCTCTCTCTTTTTGTTTTTTTTTTTGACTTAGGTAACTCCCATGGGAGACCGATAGATAGTCATACATTCATCCTACCCAGCTACCCAAGCCGAAAGATTTACCAGTCTCCGCTTAGGGAGATATCTGAGATCTTCGCGTGCCACATAGTGGGCAGCTCTGTTTACCAATCTTGGGACAGTCATAAGGCCGATGGAAGGAGAAGCTTGCAGGAAGGAAAGGATATCAGCCACAATCATTCCGCCACGGAGGGAGAACACGTCGTGATCGGAAACCATAGAGGAGACAAGAGTAGCATCCCCTTCTATATCAACCTCAGTCCACCCTCTTGACGAACACAGGGCACACACGTCTCTAAAAGCGAGAAGCTCCAAAGTTATTATTCAAATTTTATTTAATCTAATTGAGCATTATAATCATACTCTAAAATTATAAAAGGGTTAAATAATAAAATAATAATTAGTTTATGATCAATAAACATATATAACTCATCATATTTACTAGCATGTTCAAACCATAAAAGATAAATGGTAATCTTCATACTCTACAGTCTAAATTAATGTATCTAGATTAGAACAATCATAAAACAGATTAAAATTAAAGGTTCAATGTTATAAGGTTTAATCACTGTTCTATTTGGTTATACACTTTTATTGGTCTGACTGCAATACAAAATCTTACCAATTTGCCTTATATTTATTACCAATAATTCAACATCATGAACACCACTCAACATCAACACATCAATCCAAAAGAAAGTGAGTTGATAAATAGCTCCATCCCGATGTGAAATAAACAATGAAAGAGTATACAACAAGGACGAATCATAGAGGAATGAGATATAAGGAACTAGTGGTTGCACAACACCGCCACCACCAGTCCACCACCACTCTCACATGTCACAACCCCTCTCTCCCATGAAACCCTAATTTAAAAAATCAATTATAGAAGGATGCTCACGGATGTTTAATTTTTACTTAAGATTATAATTATTTTTATTAGTTTTGCAGATAATTTCATTTTTCTCATAATTAAATATTATTTTTAATTTAAAAATTATGTAATATCTATTTGACCAGTCAAATAGATGCCACATCAACTTTGTTAGCACTTAGCACTTAACACCATTAATAACAGTGTTAAAAATCCAAAAAACATTGACTATATTCGTTATTTGGCATAAAAGCAACACGTTTGACCTAGAAATGTCATAAAAATGAAGTGGCTAGATCTGCATTTTTTATAAGATTTGACTAAATTTATAAATGAGTCCAATCTTAAGCCATAAACCTTAAAAGTTAAATTATATTATATTTTATTTTATTTATAATAAGTATATGTAATTTAAAAAATAAATAATTTTTAATATACAAGCGGCTACAAGTGAATAAAAATTTATTAAATTTTATTTAGAATTACTTATCGCATAAAAAATTTTATATCAAGTTTTGCAAATTATAGTTGAGACTTGTGACCCGATGGGCAACCCGAGACCCGCGCAGCCCGCAGCCCGATAAACCCGAGACCCGACTAACCCGCGACCCTATGAACCCGCAGCCTGATAAACCCGCTACCCGACTAAACCGCGACCTGATGAACCCGCGACCCGACTAACCCACAACCCGACTAAACCGATCTGTGGGCCGCCCAACCCGCCCGTTTGCCAGCTCTACCTGTCGCACTGCTGAACCCTTCTCTTAGTCTATGAACGTCGATCTAGTGGGCTTACCAATTGTTGCTTTTCAATCGGTATTTGTCCCAAGTCATTTGGTTATGTTTCTATGCCGTCGATCACGAGGACCCCTGACATTGAATTTCAAAAAGTTATACACCACCAGTTCTGATAATTGCATTATTGCATTCACATAACTATTGAAAAATGTAGATGCGTCGTACTCACGTCACATGCAGAGGACTTCATTTTGATGTAATTAAATGTTGTGATTTGGTTGAATATAGTCCACTTGTAAAATCGTAAGGCAACATGCTTCACCACGGGTGTGCTTACAAGTATCTAACTATTCATTTAATTAAATGTCGGCCTATACATCTTGCATGACTTTTTGACTTCCTATTCTGTGGTCCATGTATATGTTCTCTCTGTTTTCCATCGCATTCCCTTCATTAACTACCAGTGAAGAAACGTATTGATATTTTGTTTGTAGATTAACGTTACCAATTTATGAAATTTCAAATGTTTAATTCGAGTAAGACCACCCGGTCATACGAAGAGAAAGTAGAACATTGCTTCACTAATATTTTCATAGCTAGATGGAAATAGATATGTGTCCTTATTGGGACCGTAAACTGCAAAATAAGATCAACAACAAGCATGCAAAAACAGAAGGACAATCCGAGTCGATCGACTTCACGATCTGTCCTTAAGAATTGTTATTCCCCTCTACGTCACCCAAGGTTAACGAAATCAATTCTCCTAGGATAAAACGGATACTCACATGCGTAGTGGTGGGAACTACTATTGTGAGGACTCATTAAAGAGTCCATATATAAGGACACTCTTTATAGCCCTTGGATGATGATCCTAATCTAACTGCGGGGAACCAGGTATGGGTAAAGGGAGAAAATGGGTTAATTAATTAAAAGTGGAACCAAAACGGGAATTAAAAAAAGGCGTACCAATTAAGAAATTTACCCTAATACCCATTTCATATCAACCAATGGATCTCTATTTAATAAATTAAAGGTGTAGATTAGTGTCCTTATATAAGGACACTTAGAGTGTCCTCACATTAGTAATTGCCCGTAGTGGTGATGCAAACGCAAGTGATCGGCGAACTCAACGAACGGCGCAATCACACGACTCGATTCCTTCGAAAACAATGAATGCAGAGAGCTTTTTGTGCAGAGAATAAGTTTAGAGAGGGGAAAAATCTGTAGGAGAAAGTGCAGGGACTAATCTGCTATTTATTGTAAATGAAGGGGTGCCTTTTGGCAGTTGGGCGGTTTGAATCATGTCGGTTCGCGACTGAACAGGTTTAAAAACCTGGTTCCGGTTTGGGTTCAAACCACAAACTCTGGATGACTTTTCGGTCAAACCAAGTCAGCTGGGTAGCAAAAGATTTGAATCAAATCAAATCTTTTGACCAAATCCGAATCCGAGGCCGAGGCGAGGCGACGACGACGGCGCGAGGGCCCATCACCATCTCAAGCCTTTTACCAACCTTAGTGGGCTTGATTGTTTATATCTAGCTCAACTTTCCCATCAATTAGCAATATGGTATTCAACACCACTTAGCTCATTCCTTCATTCACACATCAAATCACCAACAATCCCCCACATGAATGGAGAATGCTAAGTTTTGAAAACTATGCAAAAACTGTGTGATTTGCTCGCAAGAATTAGCTGCATCTGAATAAGTAAGATTCCCTTTGAACTTTCCGTAGTGAACATACATCGAGTATACTCGTCCATCGGTAGATTTGATATCTTTGAACCGTAGACTTTTTGTGTATCGTAAGACAATGTATATCACACAGCTAATCCTTAACCGTTCATTGGTTCTCACTGTTGTGTTCATTTTAGCCCTGAATACCGCCTGGTCTCATGAGTGCGTAGAGAACTTGGCCTACGTTAGTTCTCCTTGAAGCGACTCTACTTCACACTCACATAGGTGATTTCTAAACATGTATTCGTAAATATATCATTTGACCAACTTGAGGTCAAACTTAGAAACCATTAAAAGCCTTGCGTTTATAGGCTTACCCTTATTGTTAAACATTGTCTCATCATGAGAATTGGTTTGAGAAATTTTGACAATGTCGAACCATCAAACACAAATTTGTTTTCTCCTTGAACCTAGATCTTGGGATCTCCAGTCAACTAGGTAGAGTTTCTGTCATGTTGATTATGTCCTTGGCCATAATCTCATTCCCCTCAATGATTTCTCAACTACATCTCTAGTTAGCCCTTTTGTAAGTGGATCCGACATGTTATCCTTTGATTTCACATAATCAATTGAGATAACACCACTAGAGATTAGTTGTCTAACCGTGTTATGTCGTCGATGAATGTGACCAGATTTACCATTGTACATAACACTTTATGCCCTTCCAATCGTCGCTTGACTATCACAATGTATACTTATTGGTGATAACGGCTTGGGCCAAAATGGAATATCTTCCAAGAAACTCCGAAGCCATTCAGCTTCCTCACCAGCTTTGTCCAATGCAATGAATTCAGATTCCATTCTTGAACGGGCTATGTAGGTTTGCTTGGAGGATTTCCAAGATACTGCTCCCCCACCAACCACTATAAGAAAACGCTAGGCTAACAGCGGTTTTTTATTCATTTTAACAGCGGATTAGCCGCTGTTAAGTTTCCTAACGGCGGTTGCATATCCGCTGTTAGGTTGAGTAATGTAAGCTCAGCTAACAGCGGAAAACACAACTGCCATTAAATCTAATAGCAGACATGTTTAACAGCGGATTACAACCGCTGTTAAATATAACAGCATACTACAACCACTGTTATATTTAACAGCGGTTTTCTTTTTTTAACAGCACTTTTATTCCGCTGTTAAAATGTACAGAATATTCAGAAATCAGGATCCAGGAATCCAGAAATCTGGATTCATTTCCAGATTTTGAATCCAGATTTCTGAATTTTTGGATCCCCAATTCTGAATTTTTTGGAATTTATAAATAAACACACAACTAACGCTTAAAGTATGATTTCATAAACACACAACTAACACTAAATTAATATGTTCTAGGTCCAATACATAATAATAGTGGCTATTCAATGTTCAGTCACACAAACATCATGCAATCCTAGCCTATTCGTCTCCGCCATCCTCATCATCTTCTTCATCATCATCCTCATCTGGTGTAGTTTCTTATGCTTGTCGCTTTTCCCTACCACTCCCACCAGCATCGGAGCTACCAGATGTATGTCCTGGTGCGTTGCTACCTGCAAAAAGAGTTGCAAGGTTTTGCATCTCCGGTGAGAGTTGGTTTCCACCAGAGAGCTGCTTCAACTCTTCAATCATTGCGAGACCAAATTGTCTCATAAGTGGGTCTTGGACTTGCAACGTTGGAGTAGCAGTAGAGGTAGAGCCTCGTTTGTTGTGGAATACCTGAAAGAAGAATAGAAAATGTAAAAAATCAGAAATTTGGGCATGACCTATCTGCAAATTCAACCTATACTCATACTCTTCAATCTGCAAAACTAACAAACCTCCAACACATTTCTACAAAACACTAAACACATTGCACAATAAATGACCTGCATGTAGCACATATGAACCAATCATACTCTTCAATCTACAACACTAACAAACCTCCGACACACATTTCTACAAAACACCTAAACACAAATAAGATTGACCAACATATATGAACCAATTTAATTCACAATCTAAGATATTACAAAACTCACCACGGAAGGCTTATTTCCTGCTCCCATATGACGCACACGTCCTGACTCTCTTTTCCTTTGTACACTCTCCCCTCAGCATCGTCCGGACCAATTGCAGGATCAATATCCAGATTCTGAACATTCTCCTCGACTGCTTCCTACAAAATAGTTAAGAAAAATACAACATAATCAGAATAACGTTGTGCACGTTCTACAATCCAAAACATAATATTGTGGATACTTACATACATATCATGCATCTCTTTGTTTGGCCATCCTTTCGTACCCGGTTTGTCAGTAGCTAGAAATAGTCCCCCCTAGATTTCGGTCCACCCTTCTCTTTCTCCTAAATGAGTAATGCATGCATATTAATCATGTTACTAATTTTAGAAGATTTAAACTATTACTAATGACAATGTAATGTGTACCATTTCCTCTTGTGTTATGTTGAAAGGCTTTGACCCGTGCGTATGGTAAATCTTCTGAACCGCTCTGTTAGCCTTGTTGGTTGCAGATCGCTTTTGGCCTTTGGTTCCCATCCTGTACTTCACAAACCTCTCCCAATCTCTGTTATCATAGTTCTCATTCGGTTTGTGTTCTATAAAGTAGTCCTGGTCATGCTATCCTTCCCCAAACACTCCACTCCATACCCTGCCTCGATGTTCCCTCCACTTCTTCCCCACGTCCTGGAGTACGTACCTCTTCATATCGTGCTCATCCTCAGGTACCCAGGTGAACCTTGGCTAAACAATTTTTGACAAGAAACTGTTAATTACAAAAATGTTACATAAACATAAAATCATTCACATTGGTTAGTAATGCAAACACTCATACGTACCACTATGTATGAGTCCCAAATAGAAGCCTTGTCCAGGTCACTAACATTCCTCCAATCTTCTGGACCAATTGGTAAGTTATCCATAGCGATAATCTTACCAAGCACCTGTCGTAGGTACTTACCTTCTCTCCCACACGGTACTCGCCCTGCATCAAGCGGCACCAAAATCCTTCGACCATCATATCCAACCTCCATCCAATCACGAACTTGCCATTTCTATGTTGTTATATTACCAAAACCATCTATAAATTCAAAGATAAACACATCAGTATGCTATATAAAAAACTCTGAATGAAAACAACACAAAAAACGTTCTTCTAAAGGTATGCATACCAACCATGTGACACTTGTACCAGCTATTTTCGTTGTCCTTGTTTGGTCGTCGTCCATCATCACCTCCATCTCCACCAGCGCTAGCACCTCCCATCACATCTTCCATCTCTGCATGATTTAAATAACAAAACTTTATTAGCTATTTGTTGAATATACTATTCAAAGCAAAAAATTATCATGAATCTAATTACATGGTATGATCAATCAAAGTCTGCTTGAACACCGCTTCGTGAAAGAAGTGTGTTTGAGCCATCATCAGCAATATTGGGTAACACTGGCAGTTGGAATGTCGCAGAAACTATTCCAGAGTTTGAAGCATCGCCCATTTCATACAAATCTCTTGGCTTAATATGTATAGGAATACACCACTCCTTGTCTTTTACATCGGTGACATAATACACCATCTTCACAAGACTTACTGCTACATATGGCTCATCTCCAGCTTCAATGCCAGTATGTATGAGATGAGAGAAGTTCAAACATTCGAATCCCAAATCATCCTTCTTGTAACCCCTACTTGTAAGAGTGTTAGTCCACTTGCATTTGAATACAGTCACCCATCTTCCACAATAGTTCAACTGAATGATGTCTTCCAATTTTCCATAATATGGCACTGAACCCTCAATAGGGTTTCGTCCACTGAACTACAATAGCTTTGAGTACCCAAACTAACAAAAACTCCACTATTTTGTGTCATCATCATCTGCTCTCGTTCTAAAGTACGAAATCTATAGCCGTTGACATCAAATGTTTTGAACTTTTTAGCTTCAACAAGTGGTCCTCTTGCTAGCATTTTCATATAAGAAGAATGAGTCGCCACCTTATCGTTAATAATCTTCATTGAAAAAGATAAACAACTTTAGACAACCTATATGGATTTGATGACACAAACTTGATCATAAATACTACTTACCCGCCACTTGAACCATTTTGGAAAATCGCGATGAATTGTTTTCTCTATTTCAGAAGCTGCTCTTCCTTGTGCAGCTACACCTCGATACTTGCGCTTAATGATGGATCTGTATTCACTAAGCAAACCAAGTACAAGATGTTCGTTAATTTCAACATAATCTTTGTTTTTCTTGTTGAGCTACAAAAGGATCAACACTTACTCGATGAAAGGTTCAACACTTTTGATGTTAAACAATACATGTCGATGTGCTTGTAGTAATTCTTCTTCCCGCATTTTGTATGGTGTTCCTTTTCCAACTGTTTTGCCAACTATGGGAAATATGTCAGATGAATGATTCATTTGATCTTCGTCGGGGTCGTGAACTCGTTTCTCACGATTGAATCGTGACTCCACAGTGTCATCCAGATACATTGATGAAAACGTACAAATTTCACCATTTATCCAGCCTTCAGCAATTGAACCTTCTGGTTGTGCCCTGTTCCCAACAAATCCTTTCAATTTCCCCATCCGGCCATAATTTTCTTAATGTTCAAAGCTACTAGATCTTTGCGTGCTGCCAAGTGATCTTTTCTTTTATCCTTGTCATTCAATAGTGTGAAAAGAATGTTATCACAAACATTCTTCTCAATGTGCATTACATCGAGATTGTGTCTCAGAAGAATGAACTCCCAATACGGCAGTTCAAAGAATATGCTCCTTTTCTTCCACTGTTTCACCTTTTTGTCGCTCATGTTTCGAGACCTCTTCTTTCCTGTTTTTAGATCTTCAATCTTGCCAAATGTTACATTGACATTTTCAAGTTGCTTGAGAACCTCAGAACCTGTTAGTAGACGTGGTGGACCCCTCTCCTCTACTTTTCCATCGAATCTTCTTCGTTGTTGTCTGAACCGATGGTTAATTGGCAAGAACCGACGACTCCCCATAAATGCATTCTTCCCACTACTTGGCAGACGTAAGGGTATCGTGTCAAAGTTACAAGTAGGACAACTCTTGCCAGTATGGGTGTTCCACCCGGACAATACCTCCAATCCAGGGAAGTCACTGGTTGTCCACATCAATGCAGCTCTCAACGTAAATGTTTCCTTCTTATTAGTGTCATAAGCCTCAACTCCTTCCCACAAAGTTCTCAGCTCATCAATAAATGGAGCTAAGTACACGTCTATGTCATTCCCGGGTTGTTTATCACCAGGAATGATGCTAGACAGTATGATACTAGTTTGTTTCATACAATTCCACGGAGCTGTGTTATAAGGAAATAATAGTATAGGCCAAGTACTATGGTTGGTACTCATAGTACCAAATGGATTGAACCCGTTACTGGCAAGTCCAAGTCGAACATTACGTGGTCATCATGCACAGAATTAATGTTTTCAGTAGACGGAGCAACAGCAGTATTCATCATTGTGGTATGATAACTTGAGGACTCTCTATCACTTGGTTTCTCGCCATGAATATTCCAGAACTGATATTTGACTGGGAATGAACGACGTAACAAGTGTTCCAAGACCATGTCACGATTTAGTCCTTTATTACAACGACATTTGGTACAAGGACAAGGGATGGTTTGCACCCCAGGACGGGTACGTGCAAAGGAGAAATCTAGAAACTTTTCAACCCCATCTACATACTCCTGCGTATTTCGTGGCATGTGGATCCAAGACTTATCCATAATTTGTACCTAATGTACCTAATATAGTTGAAATTCTAGTAAGTAATAATTGATGCGTGTGCATAAAATTTACAAGGGTGAAACGTTCTGAAATATTAAAAAATTGGGCATGACCTATTTGCAATAACTCCTACTCACATACCCTTCAATCTGCAAGAAAACAAACTTCTAATCTAATATATTCCTAGTTAACTACACATTCATAAAATATATGTACAAGCATATTATCATACATATTAACACAAATTCTAACTCTATATATATATATGACTAATTCACTACACATGCACAAATATACAAGCATAAGAACATTTACATTAACATACATTAACACTATATATGCCTAGTTCACTACATGTATTTCACAAATATTAACAACATTCCGTACAAAAGTACAAATATAAAGTAGAAGACTAACCTTGATTTGATGAATACGAATTGAATGAGATAAGATGTAGTGGATGTGACTACCGTGGTAAGTAACCAAAATCTCCTCGAGAAAACCTAATTAAAATTAATTGATAAAGACATTAGAAATTGAAGTTGTATTTTCTTGAACATTATGAATTCCTAGCTTTTAAATATTGGTCACCTACAAGATAGCTTAACAAAAGCGACATGCAAATATGAAACCGGGATAACCAAAGAGTGTGCTCAACTTATCATATAAGCATTAAAGGCGTAGACAATGAAGAACAAACATTCCAACATATACATAATCATCACACGATCCTTTTAAAAGCAAAAAATCATCAAAATTGAACCATTTTCAAAAATCCCTAATTTCAGACAATTTCGGTAAGGAAAGTCTTTGAAAATGTGCAATTGGAGGGGCAAACGACATCCAATCGATCCCAAATTGAAAATATAGGTTAATTACACCACCAATTTCAATAATATCAACGCAATTTTGTGTAATCACAAATTCAAAAAATTAGGGTTTTAATCAAACCTACCAAAATTCAAGTTTCAATCAACAAATTCAACTATCATGGACTAAAGTACTGAAATGAGTAAGTAATTTACAAAGAATGGGAGATATGTACCTTAAAATCGAGTTACCTTGGTATGCCTTTATCAGTTGGAAAAGCTCTCTAAATCTGATTGCAGAGGTCTGATTGATAAGATCACAGCAAGGGTTAGGGATTGGAAAGCAAAACTCTTGACATATGCTGGGAAGATGCAGCTGATTAAATCAGTTATCAATGGGATACTGCAGTATTGGCTCTCTATGTTCATTATCCCTAAAGCTGTCTTGAAAGAGATTGAAATACTGTGTGCTAGGTTCTTATGGGGGGAAATGAAAGCCAGAGGGTTAAAGTGGCCTGGTATCATATGGCATTCCCTTATGAAGAAGGAGGGTTAGGGCTGAAGGATCTTAGCAGTTGGAACTCAGCAAATATTATGAGACATTTGTGGAACATCCTGATCAGAAGTGGCTCCCTTTGGGTGGCTTGGATCATGAAATATAGATTGAAGAACAAGGACATTTGGTCGTTCAAAAGTGAAGCTGGATCTTGGCATTGGAGAAAGGTATTGAAATTGAGGAATTTGGCTCAAAGCAATATATCCAGGGATGCAGAGGGTGATTTACTTTGGGATGGGGCAGCCATGACTAAGTTCCAAGCTAAGAAAGTCTGGGAGGTTATCAGGCCAAAGCAAGATGTTGTTATATGGGGGAGGTGGCCTTGGGAAGGGTATAGAATTCCCAAGAACAGCTTGCTAATTTGGTTGATAATGAAGGATAGAATAGCCACCTTAGATAAGGTTAGTCAATGGAATGCTGAGGCAGGTACTATTTGCTGCCTCTGTGAGTTGGAACCAGAAGACATGAACCATTTGTTTGCTAAGTGCAACTATGCTCGTGAGTGTATGCAGAGAGTGTTCCCAGGAATCGGCGCTTTTGATAGTTGGGACAGAATGGTTCAGTTTGCAGTGAATGTGTGGAGCGGCTTTGCAGTTAGGCAGATGATTAAGAGGCTGTGCTGGTGTGCTATTGTCAGTGAATTGTGGAGAGAAAGGTGTCGAAGAACTTTCACTGGAGTAAAGCTGGATGCAGAGGCTATTTGTGCAAAAGTTCTAGAGTCGGTTGTGCTGTTTGCTAAAGGCCATGTTAATGAACGAACTATCCTGAGATGTATGACTAGCTAGTTTTACATTGTGGTTTGAGTTTTAGTCAATGTTCATGTTTGGCTAGCTTGCCCTTGTAAGGACCTCAATGTTTTTTGATGATATAAAATCCCTAATTATTCATCAAAAAAAAATCGAGTTACAAACTCGAAATAGAGAGGAGGGCAAGATTGTTTGTTTGATTGATGGAGGGTGTTAGGTTTAGTGGAAATGCAGAGGAGGAGACAAGCTTCGGAAGGTGGTGGACGGACGGCAGACCAGCGGCGGACCGAAGGCGGACGAACGGCGACAAATCGGCGGGCTGACGGACGAGGAGTTTCAAAGAGAGTGCTGGAATCGTCAAAGCTGAAAGTTTAATTTTAGATCTAACCCGCTGTTAAACAATCCGCTGCTAAAAATGTAAAACGACACGTCTTTTTTGTGTGGCGCGCTTTGGAGGGAACTAGATATTTCAGGACCTAATTTAACAGCGGTTATATATCCACTGTTAAAATTGTGAAACGGCAAGCCGTTTTTGTGTGGCGGGCTTTCGCGGGAGCACTGAATTTTCACGAGCATTTTAACAGCGGATAAATCCGTTGTTAGCTTTACAGTGGTTTAAAATCCGCTATTAGCTAACAGCGGCTTAACATTCGCTGTTACATTTAAATAATCCGCTGTTAAATAGGCCCATCTAACAGCGGTTTAGCAATCGTTGTTAGATTTCCGATGTTAAACAGACGGATTCTTGTAGTGAACCGTAAACACATATCCACTTGTGGACTTGCTTTCGGTTGAACAGGTGATCCAGTTCGCATGGATACCTAGTGTAATGCAAAGTGAAGTTCTGGGTGTGTTTCAAGTACCCCAAAACACATCTCATTGCCATCCAATGATTTGCATTCGGATTGCTCGTGTAGCGACTCAACTTACTTATTGCCAATGCAATATCTGGTCTAGTACAATTCATGATGTACATCAGACAGCCTAACACTTGAGCATAATCCGTTTGCGCTTCACTTGCACCTTAGTTCTTAGCAAGAGCAAGGTTCACGCCTATCGGCGTCTTCACTGTCTTGAAATCCAAATACTTGAACTTATCAAGCACCTTGTCAATATAGTGAGACTGAGATAGAGCTAGACCTTGAGGAGTGTTATAGATTTTAATTCCTAGAATAAAATCAGCCACCCCCAAGTCTTTCATATCAAATGCCTTTGAAAGCATATGTTTTGTAGACTTAATGTTAATAAGGTCTTTACTCATTATCAACATGTCATCTACATACAAACAAACAATGACTTCATGATTAGGAGTGTCCTTAATGTAAACACATTTATCGCAATCATTAATCTTGAATCCATTTGACAACATTACTGCGTCAAATTTCGTGTGCCATTGCTTAGGAGCTTGTTTAAGTCCATACAAAGACTTGACCAAGCGACACACGAAAAACCCTTCGGGTTGTTCCATGTATATATCTTCCTCCAGGTCGCCGTTAAGAAAGGCGGTTTTCACTTCCATTTGATGGATTTGAAGACCATACACAACAGCCAAAGCAATTAACAATCGAATCAATGTAATTCTTGTGACTGGTGAATAAGTGTCAAAAAAGTCAAGACCTTCTTTTTGTCTAAAACCTTTGACCACTAGTCTCGCTTTATACTTGTCAATAGTACCATCATCTTTCAATTTCCGTTTGAATATCCATTTATAACCAAGGGGTTTGTTTCCTGGAGGAAGATCTACCAACACTACAAGAAAAAGGAGGTTTAACAGCGGATTTTTATTCAGTCTAACAACGGCTAAGCCGTTGTTATCAATCCTAACGGTGGATACGTATCCGCTGTTAGGTTGACTAACATAAGGATATCTAACAGAGGATACGCGTCCGCCGTTAAACCTAACAGCGGATATCTCTATATCCGCCGTTAAATGTAACAGCGGATTAAAATTTAAACAGCGAATGTTATCCGCTGTTAGAGTTCCGATCAGAATTTAAAAAAAATTGCAGAAACCTGCTCGCCGGAGCAGGTTTCTGCCGGCTCTTCTTCTTCTTCTTCTTCTTTCTACTTCCTTCTTTTTCTTCCTTCTTCCTTCTTCTTTCTTCTCCTTCCTTCTTCTTATTCTTCTTTCTTTTTTCTTCTTCTTCTTTCTTCTTCTTCTTCTTTCTTCTCCTTCTTCTTCATTTTCCTTCTTATCTTCTGTCATTCTTCTTCTGTCATTCTTCTTCCTCCTGTCATTCTTCTTCTTCTTTTTCCTTCTTCCATTCTTCTTCTTCTTCTTCCTTCATCGTTCTTCTTCCTTTTCCTTCCTTCCTTCCTTCCTTCTCCTTCTTTTTCTTGTTCTCTGTTCTCTCCTTCCTTCCTTCTTCTTCTCCTTCTCCTTCCTTCTCCCTTCTTTCTCTTCTCCTTCCTTCCTTCTCCTCTTCCTTTTCTTCTTCTTATCCTCCCTCCAATTAGGTTTCCTGCATAATTAGGCAGAAAAAAATAAAATAAGTAAATAAAAATAACAAAACACACGGATTGGCTGGGGGGTGGGCACACTGATTGTCACATCATCAATCTTTAACGGCGAACTTGCTAACTAGGTGTCCCTCCAAATTTCACATTTCCGCCGAGGCGGGATTTTTTTGCGCCTGCCCAATTTTCATTTTAACAGCGAATACTTAACAGCGGATAGCTGTCCGCTGTTAGGTAGATAATCTAACAGCGGATTCCTGTCCGCTATTAGACTTTCGATGTTAAGAGGTAATTTTCTTGTAGTGCAACTCCCACGTATGGTTATGCAAAATGGACTCAATTTCACTATTGACCGCCTCTTTCCAATAATGAGATTCAGAAGAGCTCATCGCGTCCTTATATGTTTGAGGCTCATTTTCTAACAAGAATGTCAAAAAATCAGGACCAAAAGATGTAGGGACCCTTTGACGTTTACTACGTCGTGGATCGTCTACATGAGGTACAACATCCATTGTTGTGTCCTCCACCTCAGGTACAACATCCATAGTCGTATCTCGAGATCTCTTGGAGCTCTCACCAACATTTTCACTTACAATTTTGTAAGGAAAGATGTACTCAAAGAAGTCCGCATTATCTGATTCTAATATCATATTAGAATTGATGTCGGGAACATCCGACTTGTGGACCATAAACCGATATGCTTTACTCGTATTAGCATACCCAATAAAGATACAATCAATAGTTTTTGGTCCTACCCTAACCTGTTTCGGTTTAGGAACTTGCACTTTAGCTAGACACCCCCACACTTAGAAATATTTCAAGCTAGGTTTATGCCCTTTCCATTTTTCGTATGGAATGGTTGTGTCGTGCTATAAGGCACTCTATTGAGTATCTGGGTGGCTGTCAAAATAGCCTCCCCCACCCCCACCAAATTTGTGTGGAAGACCAGAATTTATGAGCAACTGCATTCATCATTTCTTTTAATGTGCGATTTTTCATTTCGGCAACTCCATTTTGTTGTGGAGTCATCTGTTGAATAATGCCACTCTCTTGACATAATTCTCGAAATGGGAATTCATACTCACCACCTCGATCACTTTGAATTATTTTGATCTTTTTGTTAAGTTGATTCTCAACTTCCGATTTATACTTCTTAAAAGCATCAATCACCTCATCTTTTCTATTAAGCAAGTACACATAACAATATCGAGTACTATCATCGATAAAAGTTATGAAATACTTTTTCCCACCGCGAGAAGGTGTAGATTTCATGTCACAAATATCCGTGTGAATTAAGTCTAACGGCTCCAAATTCCTTTCAACGGAACTATAAGGATGCTTCGTGAACTTCGATTCTACACATACTTGATATTTGGACTTAATGTACTCAGATTTGGGAAGTATCTCCATGTTCATCATTTTTCGTAACGATTTGTAATTCATGTGACCCAAACGGGCATGCCACAAAGTGGGCGACTCAAGTAAGTAAGAAGAAGACGATGCATCATTTTTATTGATGGTCATTACATTGAGTTTGAAAAGGCCATCACTTAGATAACCTTTCACGACAAACATGTCGTTCTTACTAATTACAACTTTATCAGAAACAAAGACGACCTTGAATCCATGCTTGACCAAGAGAGATATTGTGACCAAGTTCTTGCGGATCTCAGGTACATGAAGCACACTGGTGAGCGTGACAGTCTTGCCCACAGTCATCTTCAGACAAATCTTCCCGGAACCTTCAATCTGAGCGGTTGAAGAGCTCCCCATGTACAGCTTCTCACCGGCATCAGAAGTGGCATAGGATGAGAACATCTCTTTCACAGCGCATACATGGTGTGTAGCTCCGGAGTCAATCCACCACTCCCTTGGATTACTGATGAACGTTGTAATGCGGTCAATCAACTACTACCAAGCTAGAAAGCTAGAGTAGATCGTATTCCACAGGGTTTCTTCTAATCGTTTACTCAAATATATTGGCAATTTATTAAATTTTGAACACGTTGTGCGTGGTGTGAGTTCCACGACTTCTAGACTAAGATGCAGGGAAATTAAAATGAAATTAAAAGACAGAATGATTGGTTGGTTCAGACAGACGACAGACAAGCTTAGATTATGAATCCCCCTTAAATCACCAGGGCAACAATCAACAGATCAGCGGATTTCAATTCTCGTTCAATCAATTTCTAAACACCACCATAACTCCTGACCCTTAGGTTTAAGACCGGCGAACGTTTGCTCTATCCCTTCTAACTACCAAGATTAATTAGCCGCCCGGTACGGTCGCCTCTCGCAACGACTTAACTAACTGGTGCAATTACTAACGATTTATGAGTTACTCTTGCAGTGGATTAACCCTAATCGGTTCCTACGAAAGGCACACTCCAATTATAAGGTTAACTGGTTGAATTGATGTTTTAAAGAGAGGCGAGCATTCGCTTCTATCCTCAGCTTAACAAGAATCTAAACTAGGTGATCAAGGAAGACAAGTTTATGCGCCAAAGCAGGAAAGCTGTCTAACGACTAACCCTAGCTTGCATAAACCTAATCTAGGCGACCAACCAGAAGAGAAACATAAACAATGACGAACAAAATAACCATGCAAAGAGAAACTGATTGAACTTCGAATCTAATTACCGCCGATCCGTGACCGCTTTAAAGCCTTGGGTCACTTAGGGTTCATCTAATCTAAGCTCTACGAGTTTAGCTACTCATGTTCATAACAAAAGAATCGAAGACAGAAACAGAGTTCATCATACAGAGGAAGAACAGATAAGAACTGAAAAACCTAATTCTGATGACTCTGGCAAAGCTTCGCTCTCCGGTAATCTTCAATCCTAGCTCCGAGTCTCCGAGGTGAAGGGATGGCGTCACAATCTCTCCACGATTCTTTGAACTCTCTAAACTCTCTCTCGAACTTCTAGGTCTGGAAATTATGATTGATATTATGAGGTATATCCCTTTTGGGCCGCCGGTTAAGTATTTATACTTAATCCTAATTCCGCCGGATTTTGCCTTGAATTTTCACCGAAAATGTACTGAAGTTTTCGCCGAAAATTCCTTTGTAAAATGACTGATTGCCGGCTGAATTCTCCTGTGATTTTCGAACGCCGGGGTTCTCGGCGAAAACTTAAAGTTTTCACCGAAAACTTCTTCTTGTCAGCACTGCCGATTTGTGCTTGAGTTTTCACCGAAAACTCCAAGGGATTTTCGGCGAAAACTTTAGTGTAAATGGAGCAGGAATTTGGTTCGACTTGATTGACTCCTTGGATCGATTCCGGTGCGATTCCTCGAGGTTCCAACGCCTTAGACACGTCCTTGGCTGCTTATTTGACGGCAAAAACCTGTGCTATCATAGAAACACTAGAAAACCATCAAATAGACCCGAAACGGGCCAAAGTAACACAAATGGCACGAGATAGAGAAATTGATTGAATATTCGCTATTCTACCCTAAAAACCATGTCTTAAGCAAGGAAATTTCGCTTAAATAAGGCTGATAATCACGTCAAATCGAGTGTCAATGCTTGAAGTCAGCGCCCCCAAATTTGTCTGGCTTCTCTGCTGGCGCCGGGGCATGCGGAACCCGGTTGGTCTCGCCTTGGTGGGTCATCGATCCAGATGGATTCTCGATTTCACTCATCTTTCAGTTCACTACTGAAAAATAAAACAACAATCAACTATTAGTAAATACCAATAGGTTCGAGTAGACAACTACAAAAGCTGTAATCTCGACGGAGTAGAAAATCAAAGACTTTAGTCTCCACGGGTTGAGTAGAGAGTCACAAGGACTCTAATCTCAGTGAGTAGAGAGTCACGAAGACTCTAATCTCGGGCTTAGTAGAGAGTATGAAGACTCTAATCTCGGGGTGAGTAGAGAGTACGAAGACTCTAATCTCGGGTAGGAGTAGAAATCCGAAGATTTAGTCTCCAACAATTATGTATCACAAAAAAAAAGTAATACGCAGAAACATTATAAAGCGTAAGAAAGTTAATTCGCGTATAAAGGAAACGTAAAACGATCCGGAAGGACCAAAGAACTTGTAATCTAAAACTACTAACTAGAAAAAAGAGAAGAAACGTCAGTAGCATAAAATAAGGAAACAAGCTGATGACACTCGATTTGACGTGATTTTCAGCCTCATTTAAGCGACATTTCCTTGCTTGCTACGTGATTTTAGGGGTAGAATAGCGAATATTCACTCAACTGCCCTATTTCCTACCGATTTGGTTACTTTGGCCCTTTTTGGGTCTATTTGATGGTTTTCTAGTGTTTTTGTAAGAGCGCAGGTTTTTGCCGTCAAATACGTAACCACGAACGTGTTCAAGACCTCAAGGAGTGAACCAGAATCGAACCAGAAATCAAACCGGAGTCAGAACTGAAGATCCAGCTGCCCAGCACAATGTTTTCGCCGAAAATACTAAACAGTTTTCGGCAAAAATATCTTATGAAACTCACAGGCGGACTGAGCTGAATTACACTGAAGTTTTTGGCGAAAACTATTTAAGTTTTCGCCGAAAAGTTATGAAGAAATCAACGATGGAAACAGGGGATTTTAACTGAAGTTTTCGCCGAAAAATCCTTCACAAATCAGGTGACTTAGGTTTAAGTATAAATACTTCAACAGGCGGCCCAAATCAATCATCATTCATTATTCATATTTTCACACAAACAAATCAGACTTTTGAGAGTCAGTCGACTCTAGGGTCGATAGATAGAGTTTAGAGAGTTCGAAGATCCGTGGAGAGATCGTGACGCCATCCTTCCACCTCGGAGAGCTCGGAGCTTAAAGTTGAAGATCCAGGAGATCGAAGCTTCGTCGGAGTCGTCATAATTAGGTTTTTCAGTTCTTATCTGTTCTTCCTCTGTATGATGATTTCCTTTCTTGCCTTTGATTCTTCTGTTATCGTTCTGAGTAGCTGAACTCGTAGAGCTTAGATTAGATGAACCCTAAGTGACCCAGGGCTTTAAGCGGTCACGGATCGGCGGTGATTAGATTCGAAGTTCAATCAGTTTCTCTTTCATGTTTGATTTGTTCTTCGTTGTTTATGTTTCTTGTTTGGATTGATCACCTAGATTAGATTCTTGTTAAAGCTAAGGATAGAAGCGAACCATCAAATCGAACAATTAACCTATTCATTGGAGTGTGCCTTTTGTAGGAACCAGTTAGGGTTAATCCACTGCAAGAGTAACTCATAAATCATTAGTAATTCCACCAGTTAGTTTAGTCGTTGCAAGAGGCGACTAATTAATCTTGGTAGCTAGATCGGATAGAGCGAACGTTCGCCAGTCTTAAACCTAAGGGTTAGGAGTTATGGTGGTGTATAGAAACCGATTGAATTAGAATTGAAAACAGCTGGTCTTGTGATTGTCGTTGCCTTGGTGATCTAAGGGGGATTCGAAATCTAAGTTCGTCTATCTTCCTGTTAGTCAACCTTTTAATCTTTCTGTCTTTTATTTTCCTGCTTTATTAGATTAGAAGTCGTGGAACTCACACCACGCACAACCTGTTTAAACCTGAGTAATTTGCCAACATATTTGAGTAGACAATAAGAAGAGATCTCGAGTATAATACGATCTAGTCTACCTTGGTAGATTAGTTATTTGATATGTCCTACCGGGTTCATCACAAGCCTTAATAAACAACAAATGTACAAGCCAATCAAAAAAGAATCATGCATGCAACGTGCACACTGAGCATGAACATAATAAAAAAAGGCCAGTAAGCATCACTGTTGACAGAAAATTGTCAAACAAAGAAAAATTCTAACAAACAGGAATACCAACGTTAATGACATAATCATTTCATGCAATTCTAATCATTAACAAAAACAAATAAGCATTATCTTACTAATCCATTCTAAACAATCACTGCCATGCAAGACGAATGAAGAAATAGGCAAATAATTGATAACATGCAATACACGCCAAACAAACAGTAGTATCAATACTGAATGAAGAACGACGACAAGGGCATGCAAAAGAAGAAACCAAAAATCATGCCACTGGAAGAATATCAACAGAACGCAAATAAATCAAACTCACATGCATCAACAGTCAACGGCAGAAGTTAACAATTCTTAAGATTATTGGGACCATAAATTACAAAATAAGATCAACAACAAGCATGCAAAAACAGAAGGACAATCCGAGTCGATTGACTTCACGATCTGTCCTTAAGAATTGTTATTCCACTCTACGTCACACAAGGTTAATGGAATCAATTCTCCCAGGATAAAACAGATACTCACATGCGTAGTGGTGATGCAAACGCTAGTGATCGCCGAACTCAACGAACGCACTACAACAAAACCTAGCTACGGAGGCATACCATATCTGTCTCTAAAAGTTATTTTTCTGCATCTATAGAGTTTTAGAGGCAGATAGCTTAAGTGCCACCAACGCTCCTGTCGCTAAAGGTCTTTTGAGGCACATACGGTGACACACATACGGTGACACATATTTTCTGCCACTAATGGAAGAATTAGTGGCAGATATAATTGTTGGTAATTGCGTCTACTTATCTGTCATCTTAGCCACCTTTTAGAGGCACTTTTTTTGTTGCTGGTAAATTTTTTTAGAGGCACTTATTTTTGTTGCTGGTAAATTTTTTTAGAGGCATATATATGTGCTTTTAAAAAGAATTTACTTGGACCCTTCCACTATTTCATTTATTGGACCCTTCCACTATTTACATATATTATTTTCTACTTTTTTGCTATCTACGGGATTTGAAACCGGGTGGTTCAAGGAAATGTGCAAAGTTCTTAGTTCTTATCACTTGGCTCAGGAGTACTTACTGATATGTTTTGCGTAGTTTTTAAATATGAACTCTAAAACTCAATAATATGGAGAAACTATGCAAAGAAATAAGAAATGAAAATTGGAAAAACTAAATTTTTTCTTACTCATTATTAGAAAAGAAAATAGTTAGCGTTTATTATATATATAATTAATTATATAGTATCTAACATTTATCTACACAAAATAGTACAAAGTTTACAAGTTATCTACCCTTAAAATTTTTTTTTAAAGTAATTGAAATCTTATTCATCAACTCTCATGAGAAATCAAACAACACTCCAACAAAGTCTCATCTAGCCAAATCGGATGTCTATCACCCACCAACGACGACCTGCAAAAGGTGTCATTTGTAAGAGGACACCTTTACAAATTTTAATCATTCAACATATAAAGATAGATCAATTATCTGCATCTAAGCTAATCATACAACCTATAGAGGCAATTGTAAATTATCTGCCTCAAAAAGTGTATTTTTGTACAAGACAAAAAACTTATAGAGGCAGTTATAAATTATCTGCCTCTAAAAGAGTTTTTCATATAACTTATAGAGACAGTTATAAATTATCTGCCTCTAAAAAATGTAATCGTATGACTTATTGAGGTAATTATAAATTATATGCCTTTAAAACTATAAATATTACATATTAATATTAAAATAAATAAATAAAATAGAATTAGAGGCAGATATTTACATCTATAGAGACACATATAGTATTTGTTCTTTAAAAGTATGTTTAGAAGCAAATATTCTATGCGCCTCTATGAATCTGCCTTCATAACTAGGTTATGTTGTAGTGCGCAATCACACGACTCGATTTCTTCGAAAAACAATGAATGCAGAGAGCTTTTTGTGCAGAGAATAAGTTTAGAGAGGGGAAAAATCTGTAGGAGAAAGTGCAGGGACTGATCTGCTATTTATAGTAAATGAAGGGGTGCCTTCTGGCAGTTGGGCAGTTGGCTGGTTTGAATCGTATCGGTTCAGTCGCGACTGAATCGTGTCGGTTCAGTCGCGACTAAACTGGTTTAAAAACCTGGTTCCGGTTTGGGTTCAAACCACAAACTCTGGATGACTTTTCGGTCAAACCAAGTCGGCCGGGTAGCAAAAGAATTAAATCAAATCTTTTGACCAAATCCGAATCCGAATCCTAGGTCGAGGCAAGGCGACGACGACGGCGCGAGGGCCCATCACCATCTCAAGCCTTTTACCAACCTTAGTGGGCTTGATTGTTTATATCTAGCTCCATTTTCCTATCAATTAGCAATATGATATTCAACACCACCTAGCTCATTCCTTCATTCACACATCAAATCCCCAACAGTCCTCTCCTTTGTGAATGAAATGTATTCAAACCTCCTATGATAGGGTAAATCACAACTTCTAGGTCAGCGGATCTAACAAAACAGTAGTGTTAGTTTCGTATCAACTTCTACTATGGACGGATTTCCCCTACAATGATTTAACTTAAATTTTTATTTATTTTTTCAAATACAGGTTTTAGTTAATCGAAAAAGAGCAAAGTTCAAAAAATCAATCTACTATTTACTGAGAGAAACAAGAACTAAATACTACTTTGTATGATACTTTTCTCTTTTCTTCCCTCAGCAAAACTACGAATATCAATCAAAATACTATGTATGCACACATTTACAGTCCTCGTATGCCCAACGTATAACCCACGACACATTCCTTCCAAATACCATTCATTCACCATAAAATTCCACTTCAAGCAACTGAAGAAATCAACCAGCCAGCAGCTTCCTTCCCAGGAATTTTAGCTTTGCAAAATCAAAATTAGAGATGCAACCATCTGTTGGGAAAAAAGAGCAATGAACAAATAAATGTTCCCTTGTCTCATCAGCAGCAGCTTTGCATAAATAGCAGGATTGATCAACATTCTCATCTCACCGCTTAATAACATCTTTAGTAGCAATTATATTCAAGACTATCTCCCTCCCTACCGTCGGCCGATCAATCAATTTTCCTTCTGATCAATATTCATTCCCTATTCTGTCCTCTCCCCAAATCTGAACCAAAATTACAAAACACATAGAAAAGTCGCCGTGCGGACACGTGCCCGGCCGTGGGAGTAGTCGGTGCACTCTCAGTGGGATGAACGTCGCCGGTGTTGGCCTACGTGTTCATTCCCCTCCAGCGGTGGTGGAGGCGCACCCGGTGGCAGATAATGTTGTGGTCATGGAAGTTGCGGTGGCACAAGAACAGTGTTAATCTACACACAGCTTTATGGGTGAAATTAATTCTATAATTATATTTGTTCATAGATTAATTAGTTGTAATTCTTTTAATTCTTTTTTACTGTATCTTTGTTTCAAAGCAACCATGGAAAGATGAATTGGTTGCCAAACAAATATAAGAATTAATTAATACCTTTGGAGATCTTTTTCCATAACTACCCAATTGGGGTTGTATTACTCGATCTCTATGATCTGACTTGAGGCAACGGCCTCCATCTCGGTTTTTTCCGTGCAAATGTCTCGTACGGTTATCTTGACAATTATCTTCCTCTTTTGAAGGGATAGTTGTTGCAGTAGGAGTTCATCGGTTACGGTTTGCTATTTAATTGGAGATAATAATGGTGATTTGAATTCCATTATCCTACAACTTCTCTTCGCTTTTCCTATGAAGCGGTTATCAATAAATCGCAATCTCCGAAGTCAGAAGACTGGCGCTCCACTCTATCACACAGATCGGCCGGCGGCCCAACAACTTTTTACTCCTGATTCTTGATGCTGATCGCAGGGTTTCGAGCAATAGCAAGAAGTTGCTGACAGTTCCCTTTGGGGATTAATCTCGGTTTATCCGTGCATAGTACTTTATGTGCTGTTAATTAGAATACCGGTTCATTCGGCTTATATTTCCTTGTTGTAATGATTCCTATAAGTGGGGTGCTACGAGACCTATTTTCTGTTCTTCAATCGTTGGTTCCAGTAATAATACTATTATTTTGTGCAATTGATTGGCAATTTAGGATTTCAGTGAATTCTTCCTGCCACATAAAGGAAAAGAGAAAGAAGGTTAAATGAATTCAAAAGGATAGATTTCTTTGTTTTAACTTTATGTTGCAGAGAGAGATGGTGGAACTGTGATGCTGTTGTTGAATTAATAATTCAGAAATGGGGGTGAATGGCCGTTTGCCGTTATTGAACTTCTTCTTTTTGGTAGTATAGCAATCAGAAGTTGCTTATAACAAGAATATGTAGTAAACTTGTGATATCTGGTTAGGAAAATGGAAATGTATACATCAACTATAATAAGTTAGTCGAGCTTCTCCTTGTAGGGTTTTCCTCTTGCGCTTTTGAGCGTGCTCTATCATCTTCAAGACGTCGTACTTTCATCCAGTTTACCCAATATTGGGTCATGGCAGTGCATAGAGCCCGTCTACCTTCACATATTTTCATAAACACCCATTTTGCAATTTATTGTAGATCCATAATCCAAAAACCAGCTTAGACTCGCCCCAATTTGGATCCTAGCATGGTGGAGGGTGTGGAAAGGTAGAAATCATGTAGTCTTCAATCATTCGCAATTCCGCATTGAGGCTCTCTACGGGCACTTTGCCTCACATCTTTCGAAAATACCGCTCTTTAGTCAACCGCCATCTACTCTTCAATTACTCCTGCTTGCTCCCTTACCCCTGTCATCATTCCTGGTCTCCCCCTCTACAGCAACGCCTTAAGGTAAATGTCGATGGGGCGGTACGAACCCCCCATGGTGGAGCCACGTGGTGGGTACTTCGCTCTTCCTCAGGCATGCTTCTCCACGTCATAGGGACTCTGTATCCAGGTATTTTGGATCCCTTCATTCTAGAACTGTTAAGTGGCGGAGGGAACATATAATTAGGGGGTCAAATGACACCCCTGGATAAAAAGATATATATAAAAATCTATGTAATCGTGAAGCTGCAGCCTACATCCACTGAGTATTGAACACCTACCGTTGTAGTTAATATCCAGCAACTTCACCATCCCACCACCAAACAATATACTGTTTATGTCTGACAAACAAATTATTCATATTATTTTAGTGCGGTAACAACAATTCCTTATTAATTAGCCGCCGGCCTTTCAGCTTTCTACTTTCCCTGACGATTTTTTGAACATAAAACAGGGCAGCCGGCAGCAGCCTCTGCAATTGAATTCTTTTTCAACAAAATTATAAGTCTTTCACTCTTTCTTCCCTTTCTTACTTTTTCATCTGATTTTCTCGTTTGTTATCGACTCTTCGCTATCAGTCACTATATCGTCAGTGGTCGAACTCTCTCCTTTGAATATTGAGTGTTGTTGTCGTTTGTCAAAAGAGGAGAATTCTAATCCTAAATTCTAATTATTCTTCAAATAAAAGGCAATACAACTCAACTTTTACTCGCTTTGATTATTATATATTTGTTATTGTTGTGTTCTTCATTCTGATTCCATTTTGAACTTATAGATGGAGAGATACTATTCAAAGAACAAGCTTTGAAATCGCATCGGTGATTAATGGTTAAATGACACATCAGTTGTATACATTGAGAGAGATATGGCTGATAGATTAAACATTGAATGTGTCATTCAACATTTCCAGAATATGAAATCGCGGCGAGGATCGTTGTAATTATAAACAAAGGTTGTATATTATATGAACATTATATTTACAGTTTAATAAGATAATTTTATTTCATTTTGTCAAGACATTAACCGACACCCCTAAATTCATATCCTGGCTATGCCACTGGAACTGTTAGCATGTAGGGATGCGGTGGCTTGGTGTGTGCAGGTATCTAAAGCAGTTCGTGACCAAGATCGTTCGTGAGCCTATGGTATCATCCAGGAGATCACCCGTTTGCTGGGCTCCAGTCCAAGCTTCAAGCTGTTTGCGGTCCGCCGTTCAGCAATTAGGGCCGCCCTTTTGTGGCACGTATGGCTCTTAGATATCTCCCAGGGGTGTTGCTGGTAGTCCTCACTCCCTGGGTAGATTGTAGCTAATTTACTACTCACTACCTTGATTCTCCTCACGGAGCTATCTAAGCCAAAAAAAAAAGTTATATTCAAGACTATCAGTCAACAAATTGGGCTGTTACGAGGAATCTAGTATCCTCCCCACACCAAACTTGACAAGCTCACCATCGGGTTTTTCTGCTGAATGCAACTCCAAACCATTCCAGGGTTCAGTCTCTCAACCTGCTTACCATTCCAAAGGAAATTACATTTGCAATCTACTTTCATCCTTGCTTGAATTACCTCCATCAACTTCATAAGTCTCTTCGAATTCCAGGATCCATAATCAGCTTTAACACTCCACAAATCACGGTTCTTAATCCTCTCTACTTATAGAACCAAGCAATCTATATCGATCCTCCCTTAATGAACAAGTTCCAAAGATGCTTTGCAACATTAACCAAGTTCTAGGTCTATAAATTCTTAAGGCCTAAACCCTCTTCAGTTTTTTTAAAAAATCAAGTGTTTCAACGCAACCTTAGCTCATCCACCATCAAGTTTACCCCAAAGGAATCTACTACAAATAGCTTTTATTTCCTCAATTAGGTTCTTAGGAAAAAGGAAGATAGACATCCAATATTGCAACATACCTCCAATGAACGAATCAATAAGCTGGACTCTTCGTGCATAGGATAAGAACTTGTTCTTCTAGTCATGAGTACTCTTTGTGATTTTATCTACTAGGAGCTTACATCCAGGCCTTCTGATCTTACCAGTAGTAATAGGGATTCCAAGATACTTCAATGGCCACTCCCAAATCTTGAAATTGCTGGCCGCAGCAATATCAATGTAAAAGCTGTCACCTCCTCCTTCGATATCCAGGTCACTTTTCTTTGAGTTATGCTTCAGCCCTGAAATTTCATGGAACTTACAGAGAATCTTTTCAACACCAATAAGAGACTCCTTATCACATTTCATAAAGATTAGAAAATCATCTACAAAACATAGGTTAGTGAGAACTCCTTTGTGTTGAGGACGATATCCAAAAAGACCAGATTCTACCGCTTTATCCAGCATACTACAGAGAATTTCCATCACGATCACAAACAAATACTCAGAGATGGGGTCTCCTTTCCTTAATCCCTTCTTTGCCGCAAAATAACCGCATAAAGAGCCATTGAAAGTCACAAAGAGCATTGTGGATTTGAATCAAAGATCGATCCAATAAACATAATCAAGCGGGAAGTCCATAGCTTTCAGCACATCAATGAGAAAAGACAAATTCACACTGTCAAATGCCTTCATCAAATCAACCTTCATAGCAAATCTATTAGAAATACCCTTCTTAGAATAAGGTCCAAATAACTCGTGGGCTAGCAGGATATTCTTACTTATCATTCTACCGCTTACGAAAGGAGATTGAGAAGCACCAACAATATGAGGTAGAACTTCACTCATTCTATCAACCAGAATCTTGGAAATCATCTTATACACAACATTATAACATGATATGGGATGATAATCCTTTATATTACAAACATTAGTTTTCTGAGGAACTAATGCAATGACGATAGAATTAACAAAGTTGGGGAGTTTAGCTTGTGAGAAGAAAGAGAGGAATGCATCTGTTACCTCCTACCCAACTATCCCCTAACATCTTTTAAAAAAGCAACTGTGAATCCATCAGGCCCAGGTGCATTATCATCAACCACTTTCATAAGAACCTGTCTAATTGTTTTAGCTTCCACAGATCGGATCATTCTATCTTGTTGGTCAATGTCCAGCTTCTTTCGAATAACCCCTTCTAAATCCACCCTCTGAACTTGACCTTCCTCACCTAAAATCTTGGTATAATAGAAGCGGATAACGTTTTCCATTTCATCATAGTCATGGACAAACTAACCAGCACTAGTTTTAAGATATCTAATGGTGTTCCTGAGATTTTGTGCCTTAACTTGAGAGAATAAGAAGTGTGAATTTCTATCCCCCTCATTAATCCAGATGGCCCTTGATTTCAATCTCCAAATCATTTCCTCATATTGTTTAAGACCTGCTAACTAACTCCTACATGCCCTAATTTCTTCCGATTAAATCTCTCTGCAACACAAGAAGCTCATTTTCCCTAATTTTTACTGTCCCCCTGAATACCATAGAAATGATCTCGATTTAGCCTTTTCAGCTCACACTTCACCTACTTTAAACACTCATATAGCTTATAGAAGTATGAATCAGACTCACAACCTGACCAGTTTTCTTTGATGAGATCATCAAAAGCGGGTGCTTTGCCCAACACTTGAAGTATTTGAACGGTTTAGGCTTGCAAATAGATAACACTATGATCCGAAGTTATACAGGGGATATTCTCCACTAAACTTGTTTTGGTGGTAGAAACTCTTGTGTTGGAACACAATAAATGCACTCTTGACTTCTTAAAACAAGGATTAATTACACGATTCACACATCTCCAAAAAAAGTTCGAACAAGGGTGTTTGATGTTTTTTTTGGCTATGTCTACTACTACTGCTAATCATATGGAGGTTCTGAGAGAGCTCCAAAAGCAAAGATAACTATGGTTACGGAAACTAAAGTTGCAGAGAAAAGTAGAAATTTGGGTAGCGTGTTTGCTTGTGTGATTGTCTGGGCTTGTCTTTGTCGAATGCCTCTCATATTTATAGGAAAATGTGAGTGGTAACTGCAAGTGAAGGAAGTAACTGCCATGGAGGTTACTTTCTATCTCTTGAGAGTGGCTATCATTGTGGTGGTGTCGGTTTCCTCTCTTCAACTGCCTTGGAGAAGTAGTGATGTTGGTGGAAGAAGCTTGTACTCCTGAGATAGGGTTTGATATGATCACGTCAACCCTTAGGGTTTTGTCATAATGAGGAGATGACACTGTTTCCTGGAGTTGACCTTAGGGTTTCCCGCATGATGGATCCCCATGAGATCTTGACTTTGATGGATCGACATGAGATCCTGACTTCGATGGATCAACATGAAGTTTTCACTTCGATGGATTGACATGTGATTCTCACTTTGATGGATCGACATGAGATCCTGACTTTGATGGGTCGACATGAAGTCTTCACTTCGATGGGTCGACATGAGATCTTGACTTCGATGAGTCGACATGAGATCCTGACTTCAACGGGTCGACATGAAGTCTTCACTTCGATGGATGCCCTCCTTTTGATGAGGAGGCAGGCTTCCTTCCCTCTTGATGAGGTGGCTTCCCTCCTTCCCTCTCGATGAGGTGGCAGGCTTCCTTCCCTCTTGATGAGGAGGCAGGCTTCCCTCTTCGAGGGGATCGATGTCCTCCTCCTTGATGAGGAGGCAGACTTCCCTCTTCGTTGGGATGCCCTCCTCCTTGATGGGGAGTCTTCGTGAGGAAAAAATAGTAAATCCATGGGCACTTAATCATTTTAACTTAATAGAATGATTAAAGCTTAATAAAGCCATGGAAACCTCCATAAACAAGCAATGTGGTATTTTTGGTCGTCATCTTGCAAAGGCCATATCTCATTGGTCTTGTGGAACTGGGTCGACATCTATATATGGATAGAATCATAACGAAATTATCTTTCCATCGCCACAGACCTTGCATCAATCGGAGTTCAGTTAGTACAAAAAATAGACCGAAAAGATGATGTCATGGCCCGATTTATGTTGTTTAATTACTAAAGCAATTAATGGCCTAATAAAGCCATTTGATTCTTTGTATTTTTCCAATGTAGTATTTGCTCAAATATTTTTTTGGTGTAAACAAATGGCCCCCAACAACTTAGTGCACAATAATTGTGGACTAAGTTGTTTGACACCAATTATATTTATCAAGGCCAAATATTGGCTTCGACATCACAGTTAGAACAATCAAGGCAACATCCTCCCCCCCTTGTCTAGGTTTTTTTTTACTGCTCGATGTATCGTGCTAGTAACTTGCCATCTAATCTCTTCTACTTATGACTTTAAACCTCCACATTGGAATTACATATTCATCCCAAGTCATTTGAGTGACATGATTTTAAACTTCCACGCCAAAGCCTACGATTTATTGAAAGTGAGACTATACGTGGCTACCTTCCTTCCTCCAAGACAAGGTATGACATGGTATACCACCTTGGTGGCATGGTCTATCAAGACTGATAACACCATACGTCGCCATGAGAAGGGACGTAACACTTTAGACACTTGTAATGTTGATAAACTTCACATATCCCTTTGTGAACTTCAATCATGGCTTGAAAAGTGTTCTTGCCCCCCAACAAACCATATGGTCTTCTCTTGAAAAATATTTCAACCATCAAGACATAGTTCTTTACTTTTGATCTTGATTAACTCATACTTTTCAAACTCATTGAGCTTGGCACTAATAAAGATGGGACGTCTGTCGTCCTCAGTGCCCAAGTTGATATCCTCTAGTACATCACATGCGGCTATATGTTTGTCGTCCTCTTCATTAAGACTTGTCTCTTTGCCTTGTCCAGGCAAATCATCATCTGAAACACAATCATCCATCAACACAGGCTCATCACATACTAGCCTCTGCTCACATTGGTAGATGGCCAACCTCTCTCTTAAGGCCATGACTTCGGCCTCCCTCGCCACCTTGTCTTGAGGTGGTCTACTCATCATCACCAACTTTGCTGATATCATGTGGACCATCCAAGGAGAACATGGATGGTCTCAATATCTCTGTCAATGGATCAATGCATGCCTTACTCAAAACTTTGGCACTCTAGATAACCACCGTACATGGTCCTCCATCCATACACCTAACCTCTAATGGGCCAAAATCACCATGGTATAGAGGGGCTTCAGCACAGTTGGCTCCTACTGCAAATGGCTTTGTGTCAGCTTGAATGACCTCAACCATCCCTTCCTTGTTCCACAACATCATGCATTGATGTAATGATGATGGAACACATTTACTTGCATGGATCCAATCTCTCCCCAATAGGGCATTGTAACTGACAACACCATCCATGACGAAAAAGACACTCATCTTCTCCTGGCTTCAAACTCCTACTACCACTGGCAAAATTCCTCTCGCTGAAGTGGACCCTCCATTGAAGCTGGTGACAAACACCTCAGTAGGGATCAAGTCACTTGTGTTCTTACCAAGCTTCCTCAACATCCTTGTTGGCATCACGTTCACAGCTGCGCCATTGTCAACCAAGACCCTTGACACTGGAACTTCATCCAATCTTGCCTTAATATAGAGGGGCCTTAGATGCCTTAACATGTTTGGCTCTGTCTCCTTGAATACCACAAGGTGGTTAGGTATATCACTTGACTCCTTTTCCATTATACCCTTCTTTTTCGAGGCCACCACTGACATGACAGCCTCCTCATTAAGCAAGCTATCCTCCTTTGTCAATGAGCTCTCAGACTCATCAAATTTCAGGCCCCACGTAGGGTTTTCAAAGGGAAGAGACATCATCTCCTCTGGACCTTGGTACAAAACATAGAAAGGATAACGCCCTCCATCTTCACCAAGAAAACCCACATGCTTGTGGTCTGCTTCATATAGCTCCTTCAACAATCTTTGTGAATTTTTGTATTGCCTCTTGGCCTTTGTGGCCAAGTCGATCCTACACCCCAACCGAACCATCTTCACACTCTATGGCTCGTCATCCATATCGAGGTGATTGAACTCCTCGACTACATGTGCCACATGTTGATCCTCCATTACTTCCTCATCCGCTTCTCCACTTTCCACATGTATTTGTTGATCTTCCTCTTTGGATTGGTAAATCCTTGGGAGTATGTAGTTAGTAGCCAATGTGGGTGACATGCTTCCAAACTTGATAGTTATAGGAGGGCCTTGGTCATCACCATCATCCTCCTTACATTCCTCTCAAACCTAGGGTTTGGATGATCCACATCTATCATCACATCATCAAAGTCATCATCAATGTCAGCATCATACCCCGTATCATATAGTCCAAGTCCATAATCTATCTAAAGGTTATCTTCCACCTTCTCTTCCACCTCTTCAACCCTTGGGGCTTGGACACGCTTGCCCTTTCACAACACAGTGACTTTGAGACAAGAGGACATAGAGTTGTGCACCTTGATATCAATTTGAAGGGTAATATCTACTCTGGACTGTTGCATCCTCCTCATCTCATGGTGGTCCATCTCATGTTGGCCTCTACAACTATGAGCATTCTTGTGCAGGAACCATCTCTTCTGAGTCCTCGTTAATTCAGCCAATGCTACTGGTTGTTGGCGTCGGATATCATAGGTATGCCAACCACCATGTGGCACGTCGAGAATTCGAAAGATCTTCTTCATGGGATGGCCAGGAGCCAACCATTGCCTTGGCTGCCATCCGACTGGTTGTCTCACTCCCTCTACCATTCTCTGATATGGTGGATACTGATGACACTCGATTTGACGTGATTATCAGCCTCATTTAAGCGACATTTCCTTGCTTAAGACATGGTTTTTAGGGTAGAATAACGAATATTTAATCAATTGCTCTATCTCGTGCCATTTGTGTCACTTTAGCCCGTTTCGGGTCTATTTGATGGTTTTCTAGTGTTTCTATGTTAGCACAGGTTTTTGCCGTCAAATAAGTAGCCAAGGACGTGTCTAAGGCTTTGGAACCTCGAGGAATTGCACCGGAATCGATCCAAGGATTCAATCAAACCGAACCAAATCCTGCTCCCATTTACAAAGGAATTTTCGGTGAAATCCCTTGGAATTTTCGGCGAAAATTCATGAAGAAATCGGCAGTGCATCCAAGAAGAAGTTTTCGGCAAAAACATCAAGTTTTCGCCGAGAACCCCCGGCGTCCGAAAATCACAGGAGAATTCAGCCGGCGATCAGTCAATTTACAGAGAGATTTTCGCCGAAAATCCCTTCATATTTTTGGCGAAAATGTCAGGCAAAATCGGCAGTATTAGGGTTAAGTATAAATACTTAACTTCGGCCCTAAATCAGGATATACCTCATAATTTCAAATAATACCAAATACTTCAGAATTCTCTCAAGTTCTGGAGCAGAGTTAGAGTTCGAAGAGCCAGGAAGAGATCGTGACGCCAGCCCTTCCATCTCGAAGACTCGGAGCTAGGATTGCAGATTACCGAAGATCGAAGTTCTGCCACAGTCGTCTTAATTAGGTTTTTCAGATTCTTTTCTGTTCTTCCTCTGGATGACGAAGTCTTTCTTTATCTTTGATTCTTTTGTTATGAACATGAGTAGCCGAACTCGTAGAGCTTAGATTAGATGAACCCTAAGTGACCCAGGTCTTTAAAGCGGTCACGGATCGGCGGTAATTAGATTCAAAGTTCAATCAGTTTCTCTTTGCATGGTTATTTTGTTATTGATTGTTTATGTTTCTTTTCTGGTTATGCCTAGATTAGGTTTTTGCAAGCTAGGGTTAGTCGCCAGACGTAGTCACTAGACGTAGTCGTTAGACAGTTCCCTGCTTTGGCTCTTAAACTTGTCTTCCTTGATCACCTAGTTTAGATTCTTGTTAAGCTGAGGATAGAAGCGAACGCTCGCCTCTTTTTAAAACATCAATTCAACCAGTTAACCTAATCATTGGAGTGTGCCTTTCGTAGGAACTAGTTAGGGTTAATCCACTGCAAGAGTAACTCATAAATCGTTAGTAATTCCCCCAATTAGTTAAGTCGTTGCGAGAGGCGACCGTACCGGGCGGCTAATTAATCTTGGTAGCTAGATCGATAGAGCGATTGTTCGGCAGTCTTAAACCTAAGGGTCAGGAGTTATGGTGGTGTATAGAAATTGATTGAATGAGAATTGAAAACCGCTGGTCTTGTGATTGTTGTTGCTTTAGTGATCTAAGGGGGATTCGAAATCTAAGCTTGTCTGTCGTCTGTTTAAGCCAACCAATCATTCTGTCTTTTAATTTCATTTTAATTTTCCTGCATCTTAGTCTAGAAGTCGTGGAACTCACACCACCCACAACGTGTTTTAACTTGAATAAATTGCCAGCATATTTGAGTAAACGATTGGAAGAAACCCTGTCGAATAAGATCTACCCTAGCTTCTAGCTTGGTAGTATTTGATCACTGTTCTGCAGCTCATCAGATACCTTGGTCTATTGGGAGGAGGGCCAAGCCTCTGATAGACGGGCTTCCTTTTTTTTACCTCATTGAAGTTGAAACTCCTCTTGCACTGAACACACAACTTCTCTTCATCTTGCCTACCAAGTGAGGCAAGAGTGGATTGTACATTCAAAGATGAACTGTCCTCTTGAGGAGGCGTTGTGTCCAGCACCAGCTTGAACCGGGGCAACTCAATCTTGGAGAAATCAGGGTTAACCATGTTCACACCAACTGTGGCGGGAAAACGATTTGCATCCACCAACATGGCCTCTTTCCTTGGCTCAGGGAACTTGATGCGTTCCTTCTCAATGGCGTCCTGTAAAATATTTCGAAAACCACGCATGAGTTAGTAGAGTGAGACTTTCGATACACAGACGGCATGGCTGACCTCCCTCCAAGGCCAAGATGCTCATTGAGCAGTTGTGTCACCTGTTCCCTTAAATTATTATTATCATGTACCCTTGATGGTTGCCCCCCAGGTGGTGGCATGAATCCTGTTGGATCCATTCCATGTCGATTGACTTCGGGTGGTATTGGTGGTGGTGGATATGCACGCGGGGGTACCTCCATATTAGGATGTGGTGGTACTTGATTTATATTGAATGGACGATTAGGGGACACATATGGCCTAGCCTCTTGAAGTGATCCTGGTCACCAAGGCCGGCGTGGACACGCCCGGGCACCAGGCCCGAAACTCCCCATGTTAACATGGGATGGCGGCACAGGTAAAGTGAATCGGAAAGGATTTCCCTTGATGAAAGGGAAATACTCGGAGCCCCAGCATCAAGCCCGAAGGCTGATGCCGAGCATGCCTTAGCAATTATGCCGGGCCGAGAGTACACCGGCTCCAGGCCTACCCCACCACCACCCCCGGAGCCTAGAAGAGCCCAAGCCCCGGAGCCAGAAGATGCACCTGGGAGGATGCTGATCCTCAGCCAGGCACCAAGGCTAGCTCCTACCCCAGCCAGAGTCAGGCTAATGACTCTCCAGGAGCTGATGTCGACGCCGAGCCCCGACCCGGACCCCAGGCCGAGCCTAGCACCCAGCCTAGGCCCCATGCCAAATGCCACGAGCTCTGGACCGACACCAGCCCCTAAAGAAATCCCTAAGGTACCATGGTAAGAAGGATCGAAGCAGAATTCAAAAGGCTTGGACAGATTTGAAGAAGGCCCCAAGCTAAGCCTGCCACAAGCACAGGGCCCATGCCAGCGCCCGTCAGAGGAGCACTTTTGGCCCAGCCAACAGTTTACCCATGCCTTTTGAGATTTTTCAAAGGTACTGGAATCCTTATGGACCCAGGATTACTCTCCAACAAACAGAGCTCAATTTGGATAAGTATCAAAGGAGATAGAGCTAGGCAAAGTCCTAGTAGAGCATGGATGGAGCCTTCAAGAGCAAGACTCGGATGCTGATCCGAGAAAGCCAACGCTAGGAGCCACGATCAGGCCACCACCTGAGCCTGATCCTAGAAGGGATGGGTGACCATTCATGATACGGGAAATGAAGAGGAAATGCCAAATACATCCAAGCAAGGAATCCTAATCAGGCTAGGATTTCCCTGTTTTGGACAGATTCCTAGTCTGACAAAGATTGACGAATATGGGATACTTGGAGGCAGTATTTGGGCTGATTCCCAACATGAAAGTTGTAGCCCATGATGTCTACAAAGGGCTTAATTTTCCGATTTTATTTGCTATTTATTTGGCTGAATCTTCCAGAACCCGTTTAGCTGTTTTTTTAGGAATTTCCAGCTTTTCTTTTTAGGGTTTTTGTTTAGGAAGGACTCTTTTCCTTGTAGGAATAGAGTTCCGAATTGCAGTCCTAGTTCTGAGAGAGGTGTTCAAATTGATGAAATGAACAAAACACACACACTTCGCATTCACAATCTCAAGACTAGGCTGACTTAAGCTTTAACGGACTAACTCAAGAATGGGCTCAAGAGGCATGGAAATGGGGGTTCAACAACAAATCAATCAAAATGCACAAATACAAAACACAAGATGGATGGAATGGGAGAGAAATAAGGGCCAAGCAAGTTTCCCCTTTCGGGTTCATGAATCATGACTACACAACTTTGGTCTAAAAACAGTTCTAACAAGCCAAGTGAGATCTTTCAACATAACATCGACATGAATCCTAATCTCATCGGATAGAGTCAAATATAACTTGACATTAACCACTAACAAACGGGCATTGGTCACCATTTACATTGAAAGTAGAATGCAGACAACGTGTTGGACGAAATGATCTTTCGTCTTTAAACCGAAAAATTGTAGATCAGATCTAGTCGTAAAATTGAAGCACGACACATTACTTGCTCAACACTGAGTAAAGGCATCACTATACAATCAAACAACAAACCTAATCATGCATCATTGTCAGAGAAGTAGGAAATAGGAGATGAAGAACACATAGATCTGAATAACATCTGAACTTGAATTAAACTGAAATAAATCAAAATTATATGATTGTAATCAATGATCAATCCCCCTAAGGTTTCACTCACCGAACCTTGGGGGTTTAGTTACTGTAGTACATATTGAAGATCTGAGAAATACGAGCTAGAGAGAAAGAGATGAAAAGTTCCACCAATTTCTTCGTGTCTAGTTGAATCGTGATCTTCTCCTACTAATTTTGTGATGTGGAAGATGAAGGATAATGATGGGAGGATGATTTATAGACTCCGAGAGGGTTTTTCAGGTGCTGGAGGTCAGGGGTGTTCGTAAAAAAAGAGCTGGGAACAAAGTTTTTTGTCATATGGCATTAGGTTTCCAAAAAAACTCTATTTATTGAATCTGCCTAGTGGTGCGGCGTGTAAAACCCTCACTTTGAAATAAAGGGGATTACCAAAATATCCTTTACCGTAGTGGAAAAACATAAAACATTATGAGGGTGTGATGACACTCGATTTGACGTGATTATCAGCCTCATTTAAGCGACATTTCTTTGCTTAAGACATGGTTTTTAGGGTAGAATAACGAATATTCAATCGATTGCCCTATCTCGTGCCATTTGTGTTACCTTGGCCCGTTTCGGGTCTATTTGATGATTTTCTAGTGTTTTCGTGTTAGCACAGGTTTTTGCCGTCAAATAAAGTAGACATGGACGTGTCTAAAGCATTGGAACATCGAGGAACTGAACCGGAATCGATCAAAGGAGCCAATTAAGTTCAAGCAATCTCCTGCCCGTTTACAAAGAAGATTTCGCCGAAAATACCTTGTTATTTTCGGCGAAAATATTAGTGCAAATCGACTGATGCCACTTGAAGGATGGTTTCGGCGAAAACAATATGTTTTCGGACCGAAACCTATTCGGCGAAAAGGACAGAAGAAATAGCTGAGTGACCGGCCATTTACACAAGGATTTTCGCCGAAAATATCCCTATGCTTTCGGCGAAAATATCAGGCCAATCCGGATCAGTTAGGGTTAAGTATAAATTCTTAACCCGGCGGCCCAAAAAGGAGGACACATCATAATTAATCATAATACAACTTTTCGAGATCAGAATTCAGAGAATCCTCTCAAGTTCTGGAGCGAGGAGTTCGAGTTCGAAGAGCCGGATAGAGATCTTGACACCATCCCTTCCATCTCGGAGAATCGGAGCTAGGAGTGTAATCTACCGAAGATCGAAGTCTGTCAGAGTCGTCTAAATTAGGTTTTTCAGATTCTTTTATGTTCTTCCTTTGAATGATGAACTCTTTCTTTATCTTTGTTTCTTTTGTAATGATCATGAGTAGCTAAACTCGTTAGAGCTTAGACTAGATGAACCCTAAGTGACCCAGGGCTTTAAAGCGGTGACGGATCGGCGGTGATTAGATTCGAAATTCAATCAGTTTTTTTTCATGTTTGGTTTGTTCTTAATTGTTTTATGTTTCTTGTCTGGATTGATCACCTAGATTAGATTCTTGTTAAGCTAAGGATAGAAGCGAACGCTCGCCTTACTTTAGAACATCGAATTGAACAATTAACCTTATAATTGGAGCGTGCCTTTCGTAGGAACCGTTTAGGGTTAATTCACTGCAAGAGTAACTCATTAATCATTAGTAATTACACCAATTAATTAAGTCATTGCGAGAGGCGACCGTACCCGGGCGGCTAGTTAATCTTGGTAGTTAGAACGGATAGAGCGAACGTTCGCCGGTCTTAAACCTAAGGGTAAGGAGTTATGGTGGTGTCTTAGTAATTGATTGAATGAGAATCGAAATCCGCTGATCTGTTGATTGCCAATGCTCTGGGAACGAAGGGGGATTCAAAGTCTAAGTTCGTCTGTCATCCTTGTTTTCAAACCCTAATTTCCAATTTGCTTTAGTTTAATTTTTTTTTTAATTTATCCGCATTTCTTAGAATTAGAAGTCGTGGAACTCACACCACGCACAACGTGTTTGCATTCAAGTACTTTGTCAGTTTTGAAGTAGTCAGTCATAGGAGACCCTCGGAATACGATCTGCTATAGCTTTTTCTTAGCATTAGTAGTTTATTTGGTTGAACCCTCAACGACAGGTTCACCAGCTCAATATACTTAATAAAAATGCCTTGGCCACGGAACTTGAAAATGAAATTTAAATAGAACCTTTAAAAATTTGTATAAAGGGTGTAAACATAAAATGATAACTTAAGAATTGAGCCCTAGACACTTGGGAAAACTAAAACGAAAAAAAGTCTCGAGATAAACTTCAAAACAAATGTTTCAAGTCCCAACCTTACATTACTGTAGATACCACCACACACCAAATCAGCTCCTAAAGGCAAGCTCAAAAGCAACTTCTAACAACCTGGTGGGTGGCTTGGGGTCACTCTTTCATGCTCAAATCAATAATGAACTATAGAAGGGATCCTAGGAACTTAGGATCCATCAATCATATTGCCAAGAAACAATAATATTGTTAAACATGCATCATTGGGCTATCAACCACATAATTCACAACCGTACTTGTAACAAACTTCATGAATTAACTTATGATAGTACTCATGACATTCACATTCTTAATTGTACAAATCATCTCACAAGACTTGTACTCATCATGACTTTTAACTGACTAGTGTTCTTTAAACATGGTTAAGTAGAGATCATTAAGTTTTAATCATAACATAGAGAGGATTATTAGTAAACTCAATAATATCATATACTAGTACTCAACGAGGATGCATCAGCATATAACACAACAAGCACGTAATATGACTTAATAAAGCATCACTAATCATCACTCAACGTGCATACATAATCTTATCAAATCACTAATCACGATCTGAAACTGAGAAGCATGTCCCACATAACGTATCCTTTCAAGACATCATTTGTCATTATAAGACATATAACAGGTCACCTGAAGACTTCATTCTTCATCTTGCTAATGATCTTTAAGGTAGGAGCAACTATCATATTGTTAAACTAATTAATCATAAGTGAAATCATAAATTGGGCTATCATTGAATGCACATGACTTAAAGCTGAGAAACATTAACATAACACTTCATGCATAAGTTGAATTAACTTATTTCTGATAAGCTTTCACCTAAGCTCCCCTAACTAACCTTACGCCCAAACTGAAATAACTGAAAATGTCTGGGAGCACGTATCCATCAGACAACATAAGGGTGGATGGGGACTTGAACCCGCATCTCTAAACTTAGTTGATGGGGACTTGAAACCACATCTCTTAACTGAGTGAATGGGGACTTGAACCCACATCTCTTATTTAAGTGGATGGGGACTTGAACCCACATCTCTTAATTGTACTAGGGTGAAGGTCTAGCTAGAGAGACACATTTTATTAACCAACAAACAATTACCTAGGTGAGGTGTGTGACTATCATAATCTTACAACCTTAATCTCACAAACATAATCATAACTAGCACATGTGGACAAATCATACTTAAGATGATCAGAACCATACACAACCATAACTTTAATCACATGAACATAACACATACATGAATTGAATCATCCTTAATATAACTAGAGAGACACGTCAGTTCACCTATTTAAAGAATTACTAACTAGCATTGACATGGCATGGGCATAACATTATTACACAACCAACCCACCAATACTTGTCTATGTGAGATGTGACACTCAATCATGCGTAAAACTCAATAATAAATAAACATAATTCATAAACCAGACATGATATAATTACAACGTAAAGTAAACTCGCAACGACAATATATTACCCCCTTTAACCAACCCACCTTGAATCAACCGGGAGAACCTCAACGTAGAAGTCTAGTCTAGGGAGTCGAACGTCTTTAAGAACCTAAAGACGAGAAATTTGATTAAAATGGATCCAACGAGAAATGGGAAGTTTAGGGCGACGGTTTTGCGGCTTGGAAAAGATCACTTCACGACTAATCATGAAGTGTGACTGAAGGCTTCACTCTACCATGATAAATTAAATCTTTTATCTTAGAGAAGTAATTTATTAGTTCAACATTCATTCCAACATACTATTGGTAGACATATTTTTCTGATTCTTAAGTCATAAGGTAATCAATCTATTTCCTTACTTTTATGAATTTAACTAATCAATCATAATCAAATTTTATATTCACGTACTACGTCTAATAATCTCGTTATTAAAATAAAACCAAGATTCTAAAACGATAATATATTTCATAATTCTCGAATCTAAGTTTCTATTTGTAACCTTCATTATTATGAACTTTGAATTCCTTAACTAATATCACTATTTATTAACCATGAATTTTAATAATTTAATCCACTTATTTCTATTAAACTGTTTTTTATGTATTTACTTTTCATCCCAATTATCAAATACTTCTAAGTATTATCAAATTTTTTATTAATGTGCATCTAATTATCTCCAAAATAAATAAATAATCAATTAGGTCATTTCTAAATTTAAAAACTAAGTTATTAATCACTCAAATTATTCGTATAGCAACTTTGCACGAAACTCGAATTTAGGGTTATAGCCAATTCAATGATTTAACCTAACTTCGTTAATTGATTTGGGTCATTTAATTAACTCAGAAAGTTTAAGGGTTTAACTGTTTAACCTAGGAACTAGAGTGGACACAGACCTGTAGTTCAGTGACCAGGCAGACAATTTATAAAAATTATTCTGTAATAATTAAAAAAGTTCTTGACAACATATGCGTTAAGGATTTTACCATGACTATTAGAGAGTTCCTAGAAATTCAGTTACCAACTTGTGGTCATCGAAACTTCCTTCATTCTTTCGAACAGGGAGCCGCCGCCGGCAAGCCAAACCTAGAATCTGGCAGCGTTCCCTAGATTCCGGCGATGGCAAACTACGTTTAAATGGAAGCTTTGGGCTTTACTTACCTCAGGAGACTAATTATGAGGCTAAGTACCAACGATTCGAATATGGGAATAAAGGATCCAACGCCAGGTCATGTCGTTGGGAAGTGGAAGGCGGAAATAGGGAAAATACCCTGTTGAACTGAAACTCGAGTTAGACGTTAAACTGGGATTTTTGGACGAAAGCGGAAAGGCCAAAACTCAAAACTGTTCCTACCTGAGGTTGGAATCAATTAGCATCCCGGAAGAGGCTTGCCTCGAGTCTATCCCATCGGAAGTGAATTTCAAAAATAGAGTACAGAATAGAGGGTAACAAGATTTAGGAAAGAATCGTGTTTATGACACAGATTGATTTCCATAATGGCGATTTGTAACTAAAGAGGATTAAAAGCATGGTTTAATAACCGAGATGGGAATTATTTGTTTTGATTCCTGAACAGTCACCGACGGTTTCAAGTTAGGAAAAACAGAGGAGTCGGAAATGGCAGAAGGGAAGAAGAAGACTCGTACGGCGTCGTATTGGGAAGAAGAAGTTTCGATCTTAGTAGATAAGTATGGTTAGCTGACTGTACTTCTCATTCTAACAACAAAAATAAATTTTAACATGCAACGTTAATTATTAGCAAACTTTACGTAGAATAATTTCCAGTCTTTAATAATTTCCTATTAAATAGGAAATTTTACTAAGAGTATTTTAGGGATTGTTAAAAAAATCTTCTAGATTTGGGGTGTAACACGGCATGCACACCATTTTCACGCCAGGTCTCGCTGATGGGATAGTAGTTGTGGTCCTTTGCTTAGCGTCTCGTTGTATTTACGCTAGAACTTCAAAGCTTAATATCTTGGGCTTTTGGACTCCGATTTGAGCACCGTTTGAACATGTGTCTTCGTATCGACATTATCTAAATAATGGCATGACTTGAAAGCTGATAAAAAACACATTGGAAATGTGAAAGTGGACAATAATGATCATGAGAGGTCATTTGAGACGAATATTAATAAAGTTGATCAAAACCACTAAAAGAACAACATTAAATCTTAAATGCCACATGAAAAAGTATCAACTATGGAGGAAAAAGTGGAACATATTTCTGCCTATCAGTTACTCGATCCCTCTGCCACTGGTGAGCACCCCGAAAGAAGTCTGTATCCCACTGGTGCCTCTCGGTGAACATCTAACCGTATTGGTCAGCATAGTGAGGCAGCGACGGTGGAGGATCTGATGATGCTCCTAGTCGGCGGGCGGTGACTGTGGCTTAGGCTCATCTGCTGGTGCTTTGGTTCCGCTGGAGCTGGTGGATCTGGAGCGGGGATGAAGGTGGCGGCCCCGATTTCCACATCTAGCACATACTCCATGGAGTTCCCAGAACCCAGGCCCTCAGACTCAATACACGGGATGTCGGGACCCCACCTGTCCTAAAGGTGAAGGCAATTGGTGAAGCATCCCATGTACGAGCCTCCCGGGAGACCGGCGGGAGCTTGGCGGCCCTGGTGTGCTTGTGAAAAAAATGAGCTAGCCACCATCCGGGGTGGAGGAGGTGACCCTCGTAGACGGCCCGAAATAGTAGCAGATCCTCACAGGACATGTGGTCTCGTGCACAATCTGTAGTGAAACACAAGGACCTACGCCACAAGTAATGCAGGAAATAGAAAAGAGGGTGAGTCATCTAACATATGTAGGGCTTGCTGATGGCGGCTTCCAATCGGCCGGTAATATGACGCCACAATTCATGGTACGATGGTCCAGTCCTGAAGCTGTTGTTGTCCCATCCGTTCGTGGTGCCAAAGTGGTTGAAGTCGTATGTGCCGAGCAAGTCGGAGAACTCGTCATAGGATGCCTCGTGGTACATGATGTCAAAGGGGAAGGAGATGCACTTCCCAAATTTCTTGGACGGTTGATGACACTCGATTTGACGTGATTATCAGCCTCATTTAAGCGACATTTCTTTACTTAAGACATGGTTTTTAGGGTAGAATAACGAATATTCAATCGATTGCCCTATGTCGTGCCATTTGTGTTACCTTGGCCCGTTTCGGGTCTATTTGATGGTTTTCTAGTGTTTTTGTGTTAGCACAGGTTTTTGCCGTCAAATAAGTAACCAAGGACGTGTCTAAGGCAATGGAACATCGAGGAACTGAACCGGAATCGATCAAAGGAGCCAGTCAAAGTCAAACAGAATCCTGCCCGATTGTGAAGATATTTTCGCCGAAAATTACCTATTGATTTCGGCGAAAATAATAGTACAAATCGACTGACGCCAAGTGAAGGAGATTTCGGCGAAATCGATCAAGTGTTCGAACCGAAAATAAAAGGTAGAGAGATCACTTCCATTTACAAGCATATTTTTGGCGAAAATATCCCTATATTTTCGGCGAAAGTAATAGAGGAATCCGGATCTAATAGGGCCCGGCGGCCCAAAGAAGAGGATACAATCATAATTCACAAAATACAACTTTTCGAGATCAGAATTCAGAGAATCCTCTCAAGTTCTGGAACGAAGAGTTAGAGTTCGAAGAGCCGGATAGAGATCGTGACGCCATCCCTTCCACCTCGACGAATCGGAGCTAGGAGTGTTATTTACCGAAGATCGAAGTCTGTCAGAGTCGTCTAAATTAGGTTTTTCAGATTCTTTTCTGTTCTTCCTCTGGATGATGAACTCTTTCTTTGTCTTTGTTGCTTTTGTAATAATCATGAGTAGCTAAACTCGTTAGAGCTTATACTAGATGAACCCTAAGTGACCCAGGGCTTTAAAGCGGTCACGGATCGGCGGTGATTAGATTCGAAATTCAATCAGTTCTTTTTCATGTTTGATTCGTTCTTCATTGTTCATGTTTCTTGTCTGGATTGATCACCTAGATTAGATTCTGGTTAAGCTAAGGATAGAAGCGAACGCTCGCCTTACTTTAGAACATCGAATTGAACAATTAACCTTATAATTGGAGTGTGCCTTTCGTAGGAACCGGTTAGGGTTAATTCACTGCAAGAGTAACTCATTAATCATTAGTAATTACACCCGTTAATTAAGTCATTGCGAGAGGCGACCGTACCCGGGCGGCTAGTTAATCTTGGTAGTTAGAACGGATAGAGAAAACGTTCGTCGGTCTTAAACCTAAGGGTAAGGAGTTATGGTGGTGTCTTAGTAATTGATTGAATGAGAATCGAAATCCGCTGATCTGTTGATTGCCAATGCTCTAGGGAACGAAGGGGGATTCAAAGTCTAAGTTCGTCTGTCATCCTTGTTTTCAAACCCTAATTTCCAATCTGCTTTAGTTTAATTTCTTTTAATTTCTCTGCTTTTCTTAGAGTTAGAAGTCGTGGAACTCACACCACGCACATCTTGTTTACTTTCGAGTATTTTGCCAGTTTTGAAGTAGTCAATCTTAGAAGACCCCTGGAATACGATCTACCCTAGCTCTCGTTAGCTTGGTAGTATTTGATCAACCGCTTCTGCAACGTTCATCAACGGCTAAGTGTCAAGATGGAATGAGCTCCAGAATTCCCGGAGGGCGACAAGTGGGTAGGCGGATGATGATGTGTAGAAGTCGAGCAATCCCGATTTGCGAAGAGAGAGGCGTACATTCTCATTCCACTCCGGATTGATTGTGGCAATAGGTGTCAGAGAGAGATGCATGATAGGAGCCTCTAGAACATTCTTGATGCGCTCATAACAATCAAGACAATGTTGAGGGAGCTTAGCGAGACACGGGTGGAGGACTTGATGCAGCATGGGTGGCTCCAAACCGACTCTGGTATCCATGGGGTCGGGGATGGTGGATGATGATCCCGAACCTCTCTCCTGTTGAGCATTGACCCGTATTTCGCGGTCCGCGGCCTTGGCTTTACCTTTACTTGTGTTCCTACTAAGATAATCAAACACGAACCAAAGTTAGTAAAAACCGATATTTACCCCACATTTGGTAAAAAATCTCAATTTGGAAGTAATCAAGGAAAATTAGGTGGGATTATTCATGAAAAACATTCAAAAACATCCATCTAGCATAAGGAACGCGTAGGAATTGACAGCACAACAATCGGAGGTATAGAACTCAAAGTCAACCATTTGGTCAACCAAAGTCAACAAAATCGACACCAAATTATATACAAAGTAACCAAAGTCTAAAAGGCAATTCGATAAGGGAAACGATAACCTAACGAAACCAAATTATAGCACAACCATCCTATCATAGTCTAGAACATGTATGTTTAATCGGAATCACAAAAATCACACCAAAACATCAAACACGCAAATCGAGGCAAGTCAAAAAGTCAACCAAAACAAAACTTGACAAAACGAAGCAAGCAATATGTCCCTAGATTCGTATTGAAAAACACAACAACTAAGCTAGTAGAAATGATGCCTAAAAACCAACGGAAACACATGAAAATTTCAAAAAACTAAAAAAAAAACGTTTTCAGGTGAAACCGAAGCTAGAGAGCTCTGATTCGGGCGATTCAAAGGTAGGGGATCTCGGATTGTTATGGGTGAGGGTGAGGCAAAGATTTTCTGGTGATGGGACGGTGGTGGCGGCGGTTATGGGGAGGTCAGTCAGTGACAATGGGGAAATTTGGGCGGGTAGGTAGTTGTTCGGCGAGGATGTGTGAAAAATGGGGGGGGGGGGGAATTTCATATAAGGTTCTTAAAGAGGGGGCAGGCTCGAAATTTAACCTTTAAGTTCTCGCCGAGAACCTCTTCAAAAGAAATATAAAAATCACGATGCAAGCTTTTTATTTCAAAAGACCCAACCTCCTCGCTGAGAACTTCAGAAGTTTTTCAAAAAGCAGACGACACAAAAACACTACAAAGAATGGACACCTTCTCGCCAAGAACCTTTATGTTCTCGGCGAGAACTTCTTCAAGAATTTATCACAATTTTCGACGACACAAAATTTGATAAAAAAAATTGGGACTTTCTCGTCGAGAACCTGGGACCTGGGTAACACAATTGGTTTAAAACAAAACTGATGACCCGAACTTTAAAAGACCGCAACAAAATGAAAACAAATTGAAAAAATCCTAAATAAATTGGAAAACAACCGAGGAGTCAAGACGCACATCAGAGAAATAAAAACCATGAATTTGGTACTTTTGGCTCCCCCCGAAACTGACTCGAAATATAAGGAACCGACTCAACAAATTCAAAACTAACTCCAAGCGTGGGTTGCCTCCCACGAAGCTCTCTTGCTTAACGTCCTTGAGCTGGACGATACCAGGTTGGAGATCAGAGAGTTGGCGTAATGAAATGCACGTCAACTTGGGCACTAGCGAGATCTTGTAAGTAATTCTTAAGGAGATGACCATTCATTATGAATGGAACTTGATCAGCGCCTTTAATTTCCATAGCTCCTATTGGTGTTTGCTTAACCACGTGAAGGGACCGGACCACCGGGACTTCAGCTTTCCCGGGAAGAGCTTCAAGCATGAGTTATAGAGTAGGACTTCATCATCGGGATAAAATTGCTTGTGTTCCGCCACGTGAGAGTCGTGAATACGCTTGGTGCGCTCCTTGTAGTGCTTCGAGCTTTCATAAGCATGGTGGCGATGTTCTTCAAGCTTGTTAATGTGCATAAGTTTTTCATCTTCTGCGGTCTCGTAGCGTATGTTTAGATCTTTAATAGCCCAAAATTCCTTGTGTTCAAGCTCACCCGGTAGATGACATGCCTTTCCATAAACCATTCGATATGACGTGATGCCGATAGGAGTCTTGAACGCATTTCGGTACACCCATAAGGCATCATCGAGCTTAGATGACCAGTCCTTGCAAGACTGTTCTATCACGAATTTGCTTAAGCTCACGGTTTGTCACTTCCATTTGACCGTTTTCCTGAGGGTGGTAAGAGTTGGACAATTTATTGGTGACGCCGAAACGTTTGCAGACCTGATGGAAGTGTCCATGGAAGTAGGTACCCCTATCAATAATGATGAAACGTGGAGTACCAAAATGCGAGAATAGGCGTTGGAGAAACTTCCCCATCACTTTCGAATCATTCGTAGGTAAGTCTTGTGCCTCTTCCCACTTAGACACATAATCAACAAAGACAAGAATGTACTTATTACCGTTGGAGGGTGTGAAAGGTCCCATGAAGTCAATCCCCCAAACATCAAATATTTCAACAATCAAAGATATATTCTGGGACATCTCATAATGGTTAGAGATGTTACCAGATCTCTGGCAAGCGTCACAATGGCAGACAAAGACATCGCAGTCACTAAAAATGTATTTCCAAAAGAATCCAGCTTCGAGCACCTTTCGTGCGGTTTGGTTGCCACCGAAGTGTCCACCGAATCGACTTTGATGGCAACGGCGCATGATGTTGGCAACCTTTTTGTAGGAGACGAATATTCATATCATCCCGTTAGTTCCGATTCACTATAGAAATGGCTCATCCCAGAAGTAGGATTTTAGCTCCTTGGTTATCTTCTTACGTGCATTGTAGTCGAGCTCTGGTGGGATGAAGTCAGAAGCTAGATAGTTGGCGATGGCAGCTTACCATGGCTCCTCATATGTTGATGCATTGCTTAGAATTTGAGCATGGTGGCTCGCTCATGGATAGATGACGATGCTATGTACCTGTTCTTATAGCTCGAAATGCAACAACTCACTACAAGAAAATGGAGGTTTAACAGTGGATTTTTATTTAGGCAAGAGAGGTGGTCAGCTGCTATGTTTTTGGCTCCCTTCTTTTCCTTGATTTTGATGTCGAACTCTTGGAGCAAAAGAACCTAGTGGATGAGCCATGGTTTGGAATATTGATCCGCGAGGAGGTGGCGCAGAGCACCATGATCGCTGTATGCAATGGTATGAGAGAGCACTAGGTACTGTCAGAATTTGTCGAAGGAGAAGACGATAGCTAGAAGCTCATTCTCTGTTGTAGTGTAGTTTTTTTAGCGTCATTCAAAGTCTTGATGGCGAAGTAAATGGGGTGGAACCTCTTGTCCATTCTCTGCCTCAACACAACACCAACAACAAATGGTAAGCTCCAATCTGGGTCTGGCAGAATAGGCGCGATGGTGAGCTTAGTCTTTAGAAGTTCAAAGGGCTCAAGGCAAGCCTCCTCGAACACAAATAGTGTATCCTTCTCCAATAGCTTTGTCATTGGTAGAGTAATTTTGGAGAAGTCCTGCAACTCGATAAACTCGCGACCCGATAAACTCGTGACCTGACTAACCCGCGACCCAACTAACCCGTGACCTGAATAATCTGCGACCCGATGAAGCCGACCAATTGGCCGCCCAACCCGTCCATTTTCCAGCTCTACTCCTTAGTATTGCCCTCATCTTTTGATTCGGCTCATGTACCGGTCATGGTGTCCGTGTTAGAAAGGGTGTCCGTATCGATCACTGTTGCCACGGTGTCTACGTCGGACAGGGTGTGTGCGTCGTCGGGCATAAAATCCGTGTCGGCCAGTGTGGTCGCATTAGATTCGTCATCCAGGCACGATACACAGATGTACATCGCCGATAACTTCTCCAATCTGTCTAATACCAGCTCCGCGTCGGCATATGACTCCATGCCCATCTATTCATCGACCACTCCTTCCTCATCTTTTGCCTCGTCGTCCATCCCGACCTCTCCATCTCGAATCACCATGGCCTTCTTGTTAGGGAAGTCTCTCGCCATGTGACCACGTCCTTAGCACTTGAAACATAAAATTCCGCTCGGGCGGTTAGTATTATTATTTGAACTCACACTATGTAACATCCTTGCCCAACCAGATGTTCTAAGACTTGGTATCGGTTGATCTAAGTCGTCACAATCAATGTCAAAAATACCCCATTGAAGTTTGGGTCATTCGGGGTTCAAGGTAAGTTGAGGTTACAATCCCAATTTTTGGTAGTGGAAGACACACAACCATGTTTTATAGAAACACTATGTGTTTTACAGAAACACAACCATGTTCCCTTGAGTATAAAACTTGGATTTTGACGAGTTTCCTCATCTTTTTCATCTCTCTCTCTCTCCGAAAACTTCCATTGACGAACCAAAACCCTCAACCTTCAAATCTTAATTTTGGGAGCTACAGGTGTCTGATTAAGGCGTTATTTCTTCCTGTGCGTTCTTGGCGATGAGAAAAAGAGATCGCACATCTCGCTTTCTAAAGTCGTGGAGAGAGGCGCTGTCAGTGAGGGAAGGAAAAGCTACATTTTTTATAGGAAGAGGGCCTGTTCGTTCAGGTTTCTAAAAGTTGTTTAGAGCCTCGTCTTCTTGTTAATGAGGGTTTAGCATTCGATAGGTAGTGACGGGTGATGTGAGGAGTTGTAATATGACCTAGATGAAATTAGGATTGTAGGAAAATGGAAGAGAGTAAAATGGGATAACTGTTATGTGATTGATGCTTGACTGTTTGTGGTGGATGTTTGATTGATCTGATGCTATGTTGTTGGGATTGGGGTAAGTGATTAATATTGATGATCAACGGATCAGAATTAGTAAATAAGTGATAGGAGGGATGGATTTGTGATCTTATGAATTTATAGACATATTCTGCTGTTGTCAGTTGTGGTCGTAGGAGGATGGCCCTGCTAATGTGGGTTCGTCCCATGAATGATGAACATGAGAGTAACCCTAGACTCATGACATGACTATCCCTGTACTTGTAGGTGGGGGTGGCCGGTGATCTAGTTGTTTACCCTTGATTGTGCGTATGAATCGGAATATGGAATTGTATGTGGATGGTGGAAAGTGGATGAGTTGTAATTATGTGGTTGAGGTGCACCATATGTGATGTTGAGAATTGATTGTTAGGTGTTAGTAATTAATGTGATGGTGTAAATGTAATTGAAATGGTAGAATCAGAAGGAGCCAACGTTACCCTAAAGAAATGTGATTGAGTCTGATCTACGTGGGTAGATCACCTTGGTCGGATACCGAGGATTAGTTTCGAGTCAGGTCTACATGGGTAGATCACCTTGGTCGAGTACCAAAGATTAGTTGCTAACTCCTGAGGGAGGAATTGAGAATGTCCATGGAAAAAGGATTTGTTGAGGATGTGTCTGGTTGTGATGACCAGCGGGGTAGCGAGGGAACAACTCCTTATGGCGCCTAATAACTCACTTAGTAAATTGAAATGTGATCGATGAGTGTGTGCAATGTGAATGCATGTGATTGCTGTGTGTTCATTGTGATGCGAGTTGTATTATGATGTGATGTTGAACTGTATGCATGATGATGCTCTGTTATATTGATGTAATTGTAGATTGTGAATGTTGAACTGAGAAATGCACCTATGTGACCACCAAGATTGTTTTAGGTTAATAAACTGGTTAAGGTTGAGTCTGATTCCATTGTTAGTGTTTTGTGCGGAGTTTGGAATCACTCTTTTTGGTTAGGTTCGTCGCATAGTTAAACCTAATGGGTTCACTTAGTTTCATTAGGAAACTGAACCCCCCCTCTTCCTCTTTTAGGTTCGTGTGGTTAGTCTCAGTGTGTTGAGGTTTAGATGCTTCGGTCGAGTTCAGAGCAAGTTGTTGGTTGTACCTATGAGGTGAAGATTTGGTGATCTACTTGGAGTTGACAGTTTCTTTGGTTTTACATTTGAGTTGACTTTTACCAGTTGGAAATTTTGTGATCGTTTTGAGGATTGATTTCATATTTTCAGTTTATCGGTTTGTACTCGGATTTTTATGTATTGGAGGCCTCCTTTCATATTTAGATTTTTTTTTACAAGAGTTTCATTTATTTCCTTTGGTTGTTTTGCTCGTTTAGTTTAAATTTATTTTCTGGTGATGCCCATTACTGGTTCAACCATGGGTTTACCCGGGTCGATTCGGGATGGGTGTTAGAAATGGTATCAGAGACTATCTGTTGTGTTGGTGGTTCATCTTTTCTTCTAGAGGAGTAATTAACCTCATAGGGAGAAGGGACAAAGCATCAGCACATGACCGAATTTCCATAGGTTTTCAAACTGTTTTAAAATGGGTGGGGAGTTTTGAAAGAAAAAGTGATTTGAACTGTCTCATGTTTTTCTTAAATGGTCAATTGAAATGTTTAAACGTCCTCTTGTAGTGAAGGGAAGTGTTTGAGTAGTTTGAGAGTATTAGTAGTTAGTAGGCTAGAAAGTTGGTTAGAAGAGTAGAACTCCTTTGCGGAGTTTGGTTAGGTAGGTAGAGTGCTCGAGGGTGTGTAAGGTTCTAGCGAAGGTGTTGGTTAGAGTAGTTTCTTGCCTTGCTTGGATTGTGCCTTTGGTTTGTCCTAATGGTTAGGGTTGTTTGGTAGGTTTGGTTGTGTGTGTGTGTTAGGTGGAAGTTTCGGTTAGGGAGTGAGAAGTGTTCTTAAAAGATGCGAGTCGCTAGAACCGTTAATGGGAGTTTCAGGTAGTAATGTGGTCCTTGAACTGCTGCGTTTTGCTGCAATTTCTGGTTGCATTGCTAGGATGAGTTGAGTTGAGATTTCGGGGACGAAATCTTTTGAAGTTGTGGAGACTTGTAACATCCTCGCCCAACCGGAAGTTCTAAGACTTGATTTCAGTTGATCTAAGTCATCAAAATCAATGTCAAAAAGGTCCCATCAAAGTTTGGGTGATTCGGGGTTCAAGGTGAGTTGAGGTTGTAATCCCATTTTTTGGCAATGGAAGGCACACAACTATGTTTTATAGAAACACTACATGTTTTACAGAAATACGACCATGTTTCTTCCCCAGAGTATAAAACTTGGATTTTGCAGGTTTTCTCATCTTTTCATCTCTCTCTCTCTCCGAAAACCTCCATTGACAAACCAAAAACCCCACACTTCAAACCTTGATTTCGGGAGCTACAGGTGTCCGATTAAGGCGATGTTTCTTCCTGTGCGTTCCTGGAGATGAAAAGAAGAGATCGCACATCTCAATTTCTGTAGTCGTGGAGCGAGATGTTGCTAGTGAGGGAAGGAAAAGCTACATTTTCGGAGAAGGAGGGCTTCTTCGTTCGGGTTTCTAGAAGTTGTTTAGAGCTTCGTCTTCTTGTTAGGTGAATAACATTGTTACGAGCAAAAAGGCCTCACAAATATCTCAACCTAAATAATGAACTAACTCATAGCACTCTGATTTTCACACTCGTGTACAATATTTAGTAAGCACTCAAGTAGGGTTTGAAATCAAAGACAAAAGCTCAAGTTTAGTTCACGCAGTTGCAAATTTCTTCAAGACTTTCTAGTTGGATAACGTGACGTGTAGCACAACCAAACTTTAAAAACCTAGGGTTTACTCTAGTGCAAAATCCTATCCACTCTACGACTCGATTACTAAGCAACAAAGCACATGATACAACAATTAAGGGTTTGAGGTTCAACAAAAACAAGGCAACAAAAGCTATGGATTTTCTACCCTCTTCTTGTGTCGGACCTACTACAAAATTTTGGTGAGGTGACCTTGGATTTGGTTGGGTGGATACTTTTCTTCTAGCCCTCTTGAATATATATATATATATATATATATATATATATGGTGAACACTCAATATGTCATGTGTGGAATAGAATAATAATAAAACTAATTAATTTAATCCTATTTAATTCAAAGGCTTGAGATCCGTTGATTGAACGGACGGATAAGATCGCGACATGCAAGCGGGTGCACTCAGTGCACCCACCTAGCTGGGTGCACCGGAGTGTTTTCATATATATATATATATATATATATGGTGCACACTTCGGTGCCCGTGGGTATCGGTACCCTAGCTAGCATAAAAATTCACATTTCTATACTTTAAAACTCAAATAATGAGTCTTAAACCTATTGCAATAAACCCTGAGCGCTACTTAATAATGCTAACTCCCTAAATACTAAATCTTAACCCTCAAACACTACATTATAGACTCAAAACTCTAAATCGTATTCCAAACTCTAACATTTGACGATAAGTCCAAATTAAAAGATCATAAACCCAAAAAATAAACTCGAAACTCCTAACACTGTATCCTAACCCCTCAATACTATACCAAATCCCTCAAACTCCAAAGTTAAAACACCAATATGGCAGTATTTTAGTGTGATAGGGTACCGATACCCCAGGGTACCGAAGTGTTACCCATATATATATGGAAACGACTACGGTGCTCCCGGAGCACCACATGCTCCCCTCTGTTTGAACCATTCAAGTAGAATCTCATTCGTTCATTTTGGAAGATGTAATCTGAGCCATCCATAACTAATTTCATTTTAGTATTTAAATAAATGATAATTAAAATAACTAAAAGGCCACTCAACTTTGTACATATGCATAAATAAACATATTCTTTATTTTTTTTTTCAAATTGAGATTTATCCACACAAAATTAAATTATGATCATCATAAAAACAACAAATACATATTAAGTTACAATTATTTCATAACTTGTTAAATCACTTAACCATTTTCAAACATCCATCCACTCCATACCTTTAGTCAATCAAACTCTACCACTCATCTTACTCACTCATCCCAACTGAGTATATGACTTCACTCCAACCAACTCACCCAATACACTCAAATATTATCACCTCCTCACGCAACACGATAGAACCAATTTCATTTTTCTGCAATCAGTTCATTATCGTTTCTCCTCATTCTCTCATCATTCTTCACTTTTCAACTTCATCCTATTTCGTTTCTGGAAACTTGCAGTCGAGTTGAGAGTAGCCGGCCGACCAAGCAGAGACGAGGTGAGGAATGGGAGGTAGGTTTCAAGCTCCCAAGCTGGGACTTTTCTCGGAAGAAATCGCGGGAGATGGATCAGCCAAGGGGAGATTTCTGATGGGGCAACGAGGGAGAGGAAGCGAAGAGGGTGGTCGGAAATGTCAAAGAGGATGGAAACTTCATACTGATCAAGGAATGTATCGAACTTCGAAGATGAACTACTGATTTCCTCGTCGAGAAAGTAATCTTTGAATTCGTCGTCTAACACTCGTAACCATCGCACTTACCCTGTAAGTTTTAATCCCCAATTTCCCTCTTCCCTTGCTGGGTTTTGTTCCGATTGCCCGATTTCGCGATGGGCAACTGACGAATTCCGATTTTGGTTGAAAGATGGGTTCTTGACGATCAAATGTGGTTCTCGCTACAGACACCGGCGAGCAGATTGGAGGCAAGAGGACCTTGGTGTTCTTCTACCAAGCACGAGGAGATGCTAAGCCGGTGAGAATCGACTGGGTTATTCTGAGTAACATGCCACAACCCTGCTTCGCAATCAGGTTTGATTGATTGACTGAGCTTTGTTGATTATTGACTTATAGGTTCTACAAGTCCAATACTGGTTCTAAATCTGTGTGTAAACTGAATATGTCATCTGTAAACTGAAGAACAAGGGAGAATGGTGGACCAAGAACTCAGCAGCTAGCACTAGTGGTGAACCGAGCCATTGTACAGCAGCAGCTTCTGATGCTGAAAACCTTGGTGTACCAATCTAATTTGTGAGTATGAAAACATGCCATGATTGATTTGTATAGTTTTCACCAGTACTCCTCGTAGTAGTATTCGTGTTAAGCTGCAAAGAATAGGTCGAACAAGTGTCATTGATGTAGGAATCGATTAGAAAGTACCTATTGTTGGCTGTGGTATGGCTACCAAATTGCTATAATTCTATAATAGCTATTTTGTTAGTTTGATAGTTTTGTCTAGAATCCTTCTAGGTTGATAGTTGTTTTGTCTAGAATCCTACTGGGTTGTAGTTGCACAGACTTGCACTTCCTGCAAAGTACCTATTATTGGCTGTGGTATGGGTTCGGTAAAGTCCTGATGAGATTCTTAAACTGGTTGAATGTGTTCAAGATACAAGGTTCAATCAGCTATCATGTTGTCTTGTTCTTTTTTGCCAGGCTATTTTGAAGCCATCTAAGGCCATCATAGGTGGAATACCTATCTTCTTACCTCGGGTTAGGAATGATGTTTGGCGAATATAGGAGAAATGGTACTGTAACTGAATCTTTGACTACATTGATTCTCGATTCATTAACCTAATAGCCAATGCACCCAAGAGACAAGCTAGAAGTTACGCCTTTTGCTTGTGTTTGTAGCGATCGGTAATCCTTGGTTATGCATATTGTCTTGAGCATGGTAACCTAGCTGGTTTCTGATTTATGATCTGCTTTAAATTGTATTTTCAATAAGATACACTTACCTTTCTCTATCCATTTGATAAGCTACCTTGAACGTTGTTAGGCGGTGTTTATGTAGCCAAACACAAATAAGTTGATATTGTTATCCGTTTATTAACTAGGGCATGTAACCTTATAAACTGAGGAGTCTAGTTTGATGTGATGCCCTTTCTTTTATCATTTGATTGTTCTCTCTTCTAGGCGTTCTTATAGGATATCCGGGGAAGGCAGAATAGCAGTTATGCTTTTATGTGCATGCGGCTTTAGTTTTTCTCTTCTCCATTCCAATCTGGTTTAGACGTTTAGTACTGAAATTAGTCTGAATTTTTTTACTGTATGATGACTTATCGTCGATAGTCTTTTCAGGATCAAGGTGTTTGGATGGCCAAAGGTCCCAGTTCTGTAAAATGGAGGATAACCTGCCATTGAATCAATCTTACAGGGGGAGCAATAATTCTCTTGCTATGGGTCATGCATTTAGCAAAGTTGACAACAACCTGGTGCCTATGACACAGTCCTACAACAAGGTAGAGGAGAATAAATTTTGGATTGGAAACATGTTCGCGGAAGGGAAAGTGAGCACCATTTCAATGGGTGGTGATATGGGTAATTTGTCAACCTGATGCAATCTCTTTTGATGGCGAGGTACGTGTCTTATTGATTTTTTGCATGCTTGATTCCCAGCTCGTGAAACTCTTGGAGATATCAATGCAGCATTCTTTTTCCAGGTTAATCGCGTATAGTTAAGCACACCACCGAAGATCGTAATTATAGACCTCAAGAAGAAGAGAACTCTCATGATGCGGAAGGATGGAATGTCAGATGCAGGTGAAAGCTTAAAATGCCCTGATCTTCTTGTTTATATGGACTGAACTACTAATGATGTTGCATTGTTATGAATATTCAGGTATGTGGGATCCTTGGGAATAAAAGGCAAAAGTTGTGCCTGATTTCGGATATGATGAATTGATGACTAGAGGACAATGTGATGATGATGATGTGGAGGCAGCTTGCGGCTGTCTCAACCTGCAAAGTTGATCATTCATTTCTGAAACAGTTGGGTGTGTTCTTGAAGGGAAACTGTTGGATCGAGTTTGCGTGGAAGGTGTTTGATGCTAGTTTTTAGTTTCTTGAAAGTAAAAAGCTTTAGAGAAGGGTTGAGAGATGGAGGGATGGAGATGAACTGCAATGCCTATGATGGCATCCACATCAAGTTTATATAGAGAAGGAAGGTTGAGGAGAAACACAAGAGAGACAAGAAGAATGAGAACATTTTTTATTTCCCATGTGCTTATCATACATCTGAATTTGAGATAACCAAATCCCAGCAGTTTGTCTACACAAAGTCTCCTTGTTGGCCAAAACTCACCAACTCGTTATGCTAATTACATGGATGATGACTAACTTTTGTTTTCAAGCAATGATGAGTCATGAAGAGAGGCAAGATCCATAGTTTAAAAGTGCCCCTTTTATTATTCTGTTTAGCAGAAACCAATATCAATAACTTGTCAGTATATAAAATGAAACAAGCACTACGTGTGAAATTGTAAATTAAAACATGTCCACCATTAATACTAATAGTTAAAGTTTGCCATAATAAAAAAAGGGATAATAGGCCGGGAGGCCCCTGTACTATTGAAAGATAACAAACAGGCCCCTCTACTATTAATTGCACCAAACAATCCCCTCTACTTAGAACATATAACAAACAAGCCCTTCCATTACAAATGTGACAAACGGCGTTGCTGAATTGTTAACACAATTGACACTTCAGTAACACGTAGGTTGTTAGAGTTTACACGTCAGCCAATTGGAATGTCAGCAACCCTAAACAGCTCTGTTTTGACTTAGGGTTATTAGCAACAGATAATCCAAATAGTAAAAAATGACACCGTTTAGGGTTGCTGACATTCCAATTGGCTGACGTATAAACTCTAACAACCTACGGGTCAACTGTGTCAACAATTCAGTAACGTTGTTTGTCGGATTTGTAACGGAAGGGCTTGTTTGTTATATGTTCTAAGTAGAGGGGCTTGTTTGGTGTAATTAATAGTAAGAGGGCTTGTTTGTTATCTTTCAATAGTACATGGGCCTCCCAGACTATTATCCCATAAAAAAATAACTATATTTCGTTGATGAATTTTTTATTCTGGCTGGCAGCTGCTTTGTGTTGATTTGTGTTGACTCCGAGTTTTGCTTCGTGTTTGCGGCACATCCTATGATAAATATGGTGCACGTTATTTGAATAAGAAATTAACGGACTGCTATAATAAAGCAGAATCAACTACGTTCTTACATGCATGGCTTCCTCGGTAGCTTTATTGCTTTGAAACTTGTTTTCTTCATTTCTTCTTTTACGTGGCCGCTTCTGCCATATATTTGCATATTAGCTAAATAAACTAATAATAAAGCACTCGTAATAAATTATACAGTAATACCTTTGGGGCTTGATTGGTGTAATCACTATCCTCGTTATCATCGCTTTTGTATTCATTTAGACATATGGTAACGTCGTGACCATATTGTTTACAATGAGTGCACATCACACCATCAACTTCGTCATCCTCGGATGTTGCGAGTGACTTCTTCTGTACACATACCAAACCCGAATGATTTTTGAAAAGTACACTAGTAGTTTTCGATGTATTGAGTCTTGAGCCACACAGATGTAGTACTTACAGTAATTACAACAACTGAAATGAGTGTAATATTTTTACATACCTTTATATTGACGTTCCTTGTGTTTTTGTTTTTTGGCGTCGGATTTGGTTCAGTAGCGCCACTGGTCTTCTTGCTTCTAGTATTCACCTTCTTCTGCAGAGAAAGTAGCGAAATTAATATAATGATTATGCACACATAGGATGTATCAATAGTTGTGGCAAAAATACCTTGGTTGGGGTGCCCTTGTCAATTTCATCATCGCTAAGAACCCGCCGCTCATTTTTACATCCTGCCGCATTGTGACCATATTCCTTACAGTTGCTACACATCCGTGCTTTACCTTTTGGTCTAGCTGCGGCAGACCCCTTAGCTTTCACATTTGATGGGTCCAATACATCTTCATACTCGTACGTGTCAGATTCTGGTACTAGACCATCACTCTTTGCGACTTCTATTAGCCTCTTTGTCGTACTGATCATATCATTCCAGCATATTTTGAATGTATCGATTGATTTCGCTCCCAGCCAAATATTGAGTAAACTATGATATTGTAGAATCCCATATCGTGTAGTTACCAGTGTTGAGTCTAAAAGTTTTAGTATATCATCATTAATAACCAAAGATTAGTAAATTAACCGTACTTGGATATTTGATTACAAGAATATGATAATGTCAATTTGAACCATAATCGGCCAAGGGGTTGAAATTTAACTAATGCTTATCTATATGGATCTTGATCGTATGTTAATTACTATTTATTTATTGATTCTATTTTGTTAAAGTTTCTAGATAAACTAATACATCAATTCAAACTTATCATCATGTCATTATCGTTGTCATTCGATAAAAATTGACTACAATGAAAGTGTTAATAAACATAGCTTAAGATTAGAAATCTTACCTTAACATTATACGGACACTCCTCATCTGAAGTATCAATGATCTCTTTCAGCGGAGTAGGGAGTTGTGTCGCCTTTTTTGCATTCGTATGATCAACGAAACTCTCCTCCGCCTTTCCAATAGTGATATCACGAATGAATGCCTGCAACACCATAACCCTGTTGGTGATTCTATTCAACTGTCTGACATAGCCAGGAATTGCGCAACATAATTCTTCTATGATTTCCTTCGCGCACTCGATAGCTAACGCAGTACGATGTTCCGACTCTGAATCCTGGAGAAATATGACCATATAGTTCAACAAAAATTTATAGGAAACAATGAAAAGAGTACGCAAATAACGCGATTATCGAAATATACCTTTGCCATAATGCTTTTTGGTATAGCAAGATTCAAGGTACAGGTGAACAACACCACTAAATGACGAAGGACGAACCTAACGGGCTACAAATTACGACTGGTTTGAGAATACTAAAGGCAGCCACTGAGATAGATATATATGCGATGCACTAGCTGATTGTGCATTAAGAATCTGTTAGTAACCCACTAGTAGCCGGGGAGAGGTTTATTTAGCCGATATCCATGCAAATTTGTTGTTAATAATCAAAACTTCCTTTTGCTCAATCCAATTTTCAAATCAATCTCTACCAAAGCCTCACGTGAATCTCATCCAAATTAGTTACTAATTGTTTAATATTAATTAGTTGGAGAAGGATATCTGTAACAAATTAATATCTCTAAATATTGCAACAATCTAACACCCACACGCATCTATATTGACAACCTTTTTTTTTTTCAACAAACCTGCAGACCCCAACTTCTAAATTCATTAATTATGTGTTTATAAATTCATTCAGCCGCCGTCACAACCAAATTGATCAGCGCCGACGCCGGCCCAACCTCTGCTCGGTGCCGCCAGCCTTAATTCATCACTACTACTAGCTCTGGTCTTCCTGTCTACCACGGTAACCAACACCCACTTACACCACTTTCATGCTTCCCTGACTACAATTACGATATGTCTATTATTTGATCATGTCTTCAACGTCAATACCAAATAAATTTTATATTATTATGCTTTTTAACTCACCTTTCTAGTATTCTTTTAGGGTGCTAGTAATCTGCTTCAATGCTTCATCAATACTAGCTTTTCATTGAAGTACTCTATGTTTCTATTCTTCAAGGGTGCTAGTATATTGTAGCACTCTTAGCTTTTAATTCACCAATAGTTTTATGTGATAACTAGGGATACCTGTTTAGGGTAATTATTATTAGAATCGCTTAAAATCATCCCACCCGACAATTTTTGTTGCCTGAATCTCCTTGGCCGCATGATAAGTCAGCAGCAAAACAATACTATTACTTACATACAAATTCGACTTTGTTGATTTTACTGTGTATGAACGATGAGCATGGCTGTTGGTAACAAGAAGCATGACCAAATCATTGATACAGTAGGCGTAATTGATAGTAACCCATAACAGACCCCAACACTTAATAATAAACTTAGTTATTATACACGTAATTGCAAGGCTCCACGTTTTTGGAATACATACAACTCAGTTATTATAACTCCCCCCAACATGAATTGTTAATTGTTTATTGACATCAGTATTATTTTAATTAGGGGCCCTCACATAAAGTTCACATGTTGTTAATGAAAGTTGTACTTGTATATTTGTGACCCATTTTATTATTACGGTTGACATTATATTATAACTAGTATAGTCCAAGTTTCGAATTACGTTAAGTAATCGAGTTTGAACGAGTGTTATATTTGATTCACTTAGCTTGAATTCTAGACATATGGATAATTAGTCATCGACTTAACCAATGAACCCAATTACGATTTCCAAATAATATAATTTCAAATTTAACATAGCAGCCAGTAAACAGAATTTTACTTTTGGATTTCATTTTCTTAAATTTTAAAATTATCTACATTTTAAAATTTTCTCTAGACATAATGCATAATTAATCATCAACATGAGTCATAAAAAAATTATAATTTTCAAATTCCTTAATTTCATATTGTACATAATATCTAGTAAACACAACTTTAATTTCGAATTTCAATTACTTAAATTTTAAAATTTTCTAAACTTTATAATTTTATTAAATTGATAGTAAACATAGCCATAATTTTTTATTTATGTGGAAATGCCCTCACTAATAATAACATAAACCATTGTAAGTTTGTAATGATGGTAGTTTATGAAACTTATAGGGTTGTATATACGATATTCTCTAATTCCAAACAAATACATAAAATAAATTGCATATATTTATAATTGTATGAATAGGTCCGCCTATAGGCGGCAAATAAGCCAGTTTAATAGAAAACCATTAATTTTACTAACAAATTATACTTTGTTTTACACTTTGTAGCAGAATGAGCACTGATGCTTGTTACAAGAAACATGACCAAATCATAGATACAATAGGTTCAATTGGTAGCCAAATATTACATCTAAAGGGGCTGTTGGATGAGGAATATCAAAATGTGGCACCCGAAACAGACACTGGAATCAAGGACCGAAAACGAATCATGGGTACAGTCGCTGCTCTTCAAAGTCAAACATCGCATCTAGTAAGAGCGTTGGAGACTTCTATTCAAGTTCGAGACAATGATGAATCATACATTTCCGACGGGAAACCAAAAAATCATATCAATTTAAAGAAATCGAAGACCCAACATTGTATTGTATATACAATCTCAATCGTAAGTGTTGTGCTTATTTTGATATACACTATCATTGTAGAATACTAATTGTCCTTAATTCTAATTTGACAGATCAATCCCATTAATAAAGATACTAAATACACAAATTTGGGAGACGTCGAAAAAGTGTTGTTGATTATATATTTGATGACTCTATGCCTATGACTGAAGGGCTCGTGGATAATGATACTATTCAATGTGATCGAAAAAGATTGTTGTCATTGAAACCCAAGACTTGGGTGGAAGATGATGTGAGTACTACTCGTCAATTTTATTATCTTGTAATGTTTCAATTAAACAGCTAATTAATTATTATATTGCATTGTGGCGGTTATATTATAGGTGATATCAACAGTGGCTTACCACCAAACGATAGTGAACATAACAAAAGAGCTTGGTAGAGAAGGTGACCTAGTTTGTTTTCTTCCTGCAACTCTTGCGGTATGTATAATTTTGAAACGGATGAAATGAAACTTCCAATCCTTCCACTAACTATTGTACATGGATTATTCTATTTTTGTAAGACATATGCAGCTAGCGGGGTACAAACTCCTGAGCAGGCGTACAAAAACTATTGGTTGAGCTTCTTACATAATGCTGAACAATGCAAGAAGGTTATCTTCCATTTTGGAATTTCACATCAAAAATTTATTGGATTGTAAGAACCTCTCATGTCCCAACTGTTCAATTTTCTACGTATAGGTGTTTGTGCTGATGAACGATAACAGAACGCATTGGTACCTTGCTGTTATCATATTCAACGAGAAGAAAGTCCACATGGTGGATTCCGACCCCTGCCCAAGCACACATGAAAATCGAGTGTGTGCTATCAAAACTATGGTAAATGAGAAATTTAATACATTTTTTAAATAGTATTTTTTTATGATAATTAAATGACCATTTGTTGATTGTAATTTGTAATTACATAATTTTTTTTGGTAGATGGACTTTATGAGTGAACTATTTCAGATTATATACGCAAAAACATCCCAACAAGGAGCACCAATTAGTGAGTTTGATGTCATAGTTCCTCACGGTATTGCACGCCAACCGAATGGGTAAGACACACAATTTGAACAATGACTAAATTATATTCCTCATACTTGTATTATATCGTAGTTGGGACGTACCTCTAACAATTACCTTAACAGGTATGATTGTGGATTGTGGGTGTGCTTATGGATAATAAATGCTAATACCACAAACAAGTACAAAATTGATGTGGGTGACTCAACACGGATGCATCTTGCATTGAATCTCGTTATGAGTTTCAAAAATTATATACGGGAAACCATTACAAGAAGATCAATAAAACGATGGAAAAGGATGGACAAGCAAGGATCGGCAATGCAATTGTTCATGTAGAACTAATAAAAAACTGATGTACTTAGCGTTTATGTTTGTTAATAATACTATTGATTTAAGTCACAGTAGTCAAATGAATAATAAATCTACATGGCTCTTATTCAGGAAATCCATCTCCAACATCAGCTTCCTGGCTGTCCGGAATGTGCATGTCTTTATTCATTGTATAATATATATCGTTATAATACATCAGAATGGGATCATTTGATTCCCTCTACAGGCTTCTTGTTGTCGATGTCATGGCAACCCAGTTCTTGAAGTGGGAAGTCAATGGAGCATCTCATGTCCTGTACATCTTTCAGGTGTTCCACTAAAGGCAGCTCAATGCAATGTCTGCTACTATTCTTGCTGCTCTGACTTGAAACTGTTGCTTTAGTAGAGGATCAATAATCATGGATAGCCAAAAGTTGTCTAATAGGAACAGCTGCTCCAAATAACCAGGTTCCTTCCTTCGCGTGTCTGGTTATTATGCCTTGTACGTAGCTCGAGAATAACGACTCCAAAGCCCCACGCGTTGCTCGATATTCCCCGTAACCTAAACAAGCTTCGATGAAAAATGTTAAGGTAGAACCAGGATGTAAGATGAAGAGAGGATGGAATCAACTTACGACTGAGCTGGCGAATTCGGAGAGTTTCGTGCTGAACAACTCCTCCTTCTCTTTCATTCTCATTTTCACTCATCATTGGCCCTCTATGCTGCTGGAATGCATTACTGCAACCATCCCAACATCATTTCACTGTCTCACATACATAAATTCAACAACCAATGTTGAGGGTTTTTTGATACATACCCAATAGTCAGAGGATGAAGATGAAGCATTGTCTGCTGCTCATTTACATTCCCAGTTGACACTTCCTTCTCATTCTGCTTCACCTTTTTGGTTAGAACACCGTTCTGTTCGCTCAAGGAACGTTCCTACATGCACTTTACCATTTTAGAAACACATGAATCTAGCTAGAGCTAGGTGTAATTTGTTTCAAAGGGGGTCCTCAAATTTGATCATATATGGGAACCGAGTCCTTAATTAATTATACCTTTTTGTGGAGATTGGAGATGGATTCATAGTACAGTTGGTTCTGGAAGGATATGTATATAGCAGCAGCAAAAGACACATTATAAGCTATAAAAAATACAGTTACTTTGAAATCAGATTATAAGCTACAAAAAATACAGCTACCTTTCGTGATCTAACTTTCTTAAGAGCAGTATCAATTTGCTGCGCCAGTTGTTGAAGCTCCCTTAGGCTCATGGGGTCAATTTCTTCTCCTACCAAGTTCCTACACAAATGTCCAGAAGTCACTTTATACCAGTCTCGTGCATGCATCAACTTTATACCTTCACATTACACATAAATTGGCACCACAAGTAGAATCTCTGCTCTTATTAAAGGAGTATGCATTTTTAAGCTACAACTACTAAAGTATGAAAATCAAACTAATCTCTTCTCTAATAATATCAAAAAATGACTCCTCAAGATGTTCATATTTCATACTAGGACTAAAAGAAAAGTAAGATCTTGATCTGAACTTCAGAACCTTCTCTTCTCACTCTACATCACTGCAGGAAGGAATATCCAGCTATATATATGACACAATATTTGATCCAGTGTTGCTCCCAAAGAATCATTATAGTAACAAACATCTTTATTTGCATTCGAAATTCGCAGTGCGTGTATTCGTCTACACTGTACAGATAGCATGCCAAGTATTGTATAGCCCATGTACATCCATGTGAATACAAGCATAATCGACAATTTGATGGGTTCACAGTCTATGATCAGGTTAGATTGGACTCAAACATAATCTTGACAGGTATATTACTGCATAGCCAATAGAAGAACACACAAAATGGCTAATCTGATCACAGAGACAATACGTCGAACATGTAGAAGGCACAATTTCGAGGGTGGACAAAATCTCAGCCATGTTACCTGTAGATGGCTTTCACGAGAGCTGTTTCTTCATAGAGCCATCGATTGGGTCAACGCTGGTCAAAATCTTCTGCGCTTCAGGCCATTCCGCTTCCCTACTTGACAATCCCCTGAAGAACAGTCAAGAACACAAGAAAGCTTCAAAGTGAAAATTGAAAAGCCCATAATGAAAACAGAAAGAAGTTGCGCTACTAATCAACTAACCAGAAGGATGAAGAAGCTATTGGTTTGTGATGATGAGCGAATACCGGTAGAGGGCAGGACAGTGGAGACCGGGAGAGGGAAGGTGAGTGGATCTGCAGCCGTGGAGTCGTCTACCGCCGTGAAATCGTCGGATTGTCGAGCCCCATCAGAAATCACCTCTTGGCTGATCCATCACGCTCTATTTCTTATGAGAAAAGTCCCAGCTACCTCGAGTTCCTCACCTCGTCTCTCCTGGTCGGCCGGTGTACCTCGAGTTCCTCGTCTCTCCTGGTCGGCCAGTTTCCTCAAACGCCCATCGGCTGAGGTTTGTGTAGAAAAGATGAGAGAATGAGGAGGAGAAAATTAGATAATGAATTGAGAAATGTGATTGCAGAAAATGAAGTTCTAGGGTTTAGGAAATCATTCTATCGTGTTCTATGGGTGATATGACTTGGGTGAGTTGGTTGGAGTAAAACCATACATTCAGTTGGGATGGGTCATTAAGATGGGTGGGTGAGTTAGAGACAATTAAAATTATGGATGGATGGATGTTTGAAAGGATGAAGTGATTTAACAAATTACAAAATATTTGTATTTGAAATGTGTTTGATGTTATTATGATGATTATAATTTAATTAGGCCTGGAAAAAATTTAATTTGAACATAAAATAAAGAGTTATGATTATTTATTTATATGAAATATGTTGAGTGACCTTTTAGTTATTTTAATTACTATTTATTTAAATTAAATAATTAATTTATGTATGGATGGCTCAGATTACATCTTCCAAAATGAACGAATGAGATTCTCCTTGAATGGTTCAAACAGAGGGGAGCATGCGATGCTCCGGGAGCACCGTAGTCGCCACCATATATATATATATATATATTGAAATTTTCTAATTTTCTCGGCCACCAGCTTTTTCCACCACAATACACTTGAACAAACCAAAATTGAAAAAATAGGATGATACATACCAACACAAAGATGAAACTATTTATGGGTTTTTCGAAAATTTCTCTAAAACAAAGATAATAGGATACGTGGCCGAGTGTTGAACTGCACTCTGATACCAAACATATATGAACTATCCGCAACCGTGGGCGGCGACCCTTTACCAATATGCTCGGCAACAATGGCAATCGAGTACAATCTCTAAATCGGGATGGAAAGGACTTGGACCCACTAGCTATAATGATCTAGGAACCCTAAGTATCAAAGTCGAATGGTACTATGCAGTCAAGGGTGGTAACCTTGAGCCACGATAAACTAACCTAAAAGCTAAGCAACAACGAGCAAAAGCTTGAAGGAACAAAGAACCAAGGCTCTGATTTCAATTTGATTCTTCAAAGTCAGAGTAAAACATAGTACAAAGGTTCTTATTTATAGGATGGGGGTCGGCCAAAGACTTCTCTGATTCCTTGTACTATTCTAACTCTAAAATAATTAACTAATCCGAAAAACTATCTAAAAGGGAATAAAAATTCAATCATAACAAGGAAAAACTACTTAAAAGCATAAAACCCTAAACCAGGCATATACTCCTAATCCAGTAAAGAACACACATTTCCGCCATTCCTATTATTTGGACTAGGAATTCGCGGTTTCCAGTTGTTGTCTCAGTAGTCCTTGCGCGTCGCGGAATCCATCTTGCGGGCGGATTCACGGTAATCTTGGTGCGGCGCGGATTCTGTCTCGCGGTTGCCATCCGGCTCGGTCTCTGGCAGCGATCCTATGTCGTCGTGTATCGACTCAGCATCCCTGTGTATTGGCCCATCCTTAATTGTATTTCTCAGTTCAGCTCCAACAGTTAATTAAAATATTAATTTAATGATAAACACGAACATAAAATCTGAACTGAGAAATACTTTCAATCAACCGTCATCCTCCTTTCTCAATCAACTCTTGGCGTCCACGTTTGGTTTGTTGTGGTCGAGGAACCGACGGCAATGCCGACAGGAAGAATATAAAGCGATGGCTTCGGCTGAAGAACAGAGAGAGAGGGTGTCGGCTGGAAGAATGGTTGAGAGAGCAGCAACGTCGATGTCAGCTAATTGAACGACATCGGGGTGAGGCAAGTCAACGAGATCTGAGACGCCATTGACGATGGGAGGTTGAGAGAGAAACCGCTGGCTTCGTCTATTATATTTTTTTTTTTGGTTTGGTGGATAATGAATGATCCACAAATCATAATCATTTAAATAAGTACCTAAATTACTAATTTTCCCTAACATGTTTCCTACCTTCAGATTAGGATCATCATCCAACAGTTGAAAGAAACCCTAATCATTTAAATAGGTACCCAAATTACTAATTTCCTAACCAAATTTCCCACCTTTATATTAGGATAATCATCCAACAACTAACAACTAAAAAGAGTGTACTCAAGTAAAGACACTTAGCTCCATTCTCTTTAAAAGGCATAGGCATTATTTATTGTCTGCGAATTTGGAACCACATAAAACCTAGATGCCAAGACATCAAAAATTTGTAAGCCTAATATTAGAAACAAAAAAAAAAAAAAAAGAAATCATTGATTAAATAGAAAACAGTTTAATGGTTAACCGAAATGGAATAAAAAGAAAAGTTTAGAACAATTTTTAGGGTGCTTGCTTGGGTTGTGATTTGTAAATTGTCTGACTTGTGAGATTCCGTCGACGTCGTCCCTGTTTCATATTTTTCCTCTCTTACCTCTGTTTCTCTCTGTTTTGTCTCTCTTACAAAAGGAGCCATCTTTTTCACAACAAATCAGATTGAAAAATTGGGCGAAACTTGGCCAGTTACCCAACCACAATAACAGTTGCAATAAAAGCACAGCTACCACCATTACCAAATCATATATAAAAGAAGATGTAGTGCAATTTCCTGATTTGCTAAGATTGTTGTCTGCTTTCTGGCGCATGTCTTAAGAGAGAGACGACGAACAGAGACACAGAGGAAAAAAGAGCAAGAGAAAGAGAAACAGAGAGACGGAAACGAATCTCCCTTTTGGTTGCCTTGGCTGCTTGGCGTCTGTTAATTTGCATTCAACTCAATACGAGCACTTTCAGGATTAGACATAAGCTTCATGTCTATTGTAAAAGAAAAGTAAGTCTCTGTTTCTTCTGATCCTCCTATTGAAAAGAAAAAGTAAATCTCAGCTAGGTGTTACTCAATAATTTTGATTTTCTCAGACCCTGTCTTCTTTTTGTCGTTTCGAAATTTTAATGGATATGCACTAGCTGCAAATCGGCTTTGTTTACTTTGTTCGTTTAGAAAGAGAAAGAGATCATGTATACGACTTGGTTTGCTTGTGAATTTTTTTCATTCATTATAACGTGACATGGACTGATTCCTTCCTTGAGATGGAAGTTGACCTAGAAGACAATATATTCTTCTATCTTCTCCCTTTGATTTGGGTTTTGCTTAAGCTTTCTAACTTGTATATTTCTTCTCAGTCTGATATACGTTCCTTAATACCATTTTTGTTGGTAAATATAAATATTTAGGTGGACGTTGAAGAAAAAGACAAGTCTATGATCTTTGTCCATCCTTAAATGATGAATGTTGGTGGATCAAATTCGGGATGGGGGAAAGAGACAGGAGGGATATAAGAGCCCTTGTGCTTAGATTTGGACTTGCTGTATCCGTCTCCTTTGCTGGATTTCTGGCTTCTCGGGTCGCAGTTAACAGAATCCATATGGCTAAGTCCCCTCCACCCAGAGGTTTGTTTGTTCATAGTTTCTGATTAGGATTCCAGACTCCTTTCTCTTTTTGTCTGTTTATTTTCTTATCAACCTGTTATTTCTTATTGCTGCTGCTATTGTTGTTGTTGTTACACAGATGATGGTAGTAGTGAAACTGATGTTGGAGCACGCGAGGCTATTTGCCGAGATGATCTCCATGCCATGAAAAGAACCACTGCTTCTGATAGCATAGGTTTGGAAGGACAAGTAAGTCTTGATCATTGCTATTGTTTCTGTTTTTCCTTTTCTGAGACCTGTTCCTAGCCATCATAGCTGCCTTCTTTGTGGGCAGGAGGGTGTTTGCAGTTCGAATTTTTCTCCAAGCTGCAGGCTGACTCAAGATAAAGATGGGTACATATTGCCACAATTCAATCACCTGGTCAACGATTTTGGCTTCTGTTCTGCAAACACGAGTGCTTCTCCTAACAGAGACCTGATGATGCTGAGGGAAGATGTTAATACACCCAAGGCATTTACAAGTGTCGATGACGAGGTAGACGAGGAAGATGACAATTATCATGAAATTGAGATCAGTCATTTGAAGAACAAGGTGAGGCTGCTTGAAGAGAGGGAGAGGAATCTTGAGCTACAGTTGCTGGAGTTATATGGCCTTAAAGAGCAACAAACTGCTGTAATGGAGCTGCAGAACCGTGTCAAGATAAATAACATGGAAACTAAGCTTCTCACCCTGAAAATCGAGACCTTGCAAGCAGAAAACCAGAAGCTTCAGGCTCAAGCTTCTCATCACATGAAAACTGTTTCCGATCTAGATGCTGCAAGGGCGAAAATCAAACTGCTCAAGAAAAAGTTGAGATCTCAAACTGAACAGAATAAGGAACAGATCTTGATCCTCAAGAAGAAAGTTTCCAAGTTGCAAGAACAAGAAATCGCTAACGATTCAGAGGAGCAGCAGCAATTGCAGAGACTGAAGGATTTGGAGATACAAGCAGAAGAGTTGAAAAAGTCTAACTCGAAATTGAGGAAAGAAAATTCTGATATGGCTCATCGACTAGAAGCCACACAAGTCCTTGCAAATTCTGTTCTTGAAAATCCTGAGGTAAAAAGCGTTGGTTATTTCTCCCTTACTGGTGTCTTTGTCTCTATCTTCTGCAATTGGGATATGAATCTGGTTCTTTTGTCTTGGTCACAGATGGAGGAACTGAGGCAACAAAGCAACCGGCTAAGTGAGGAAAATATGCATTTGACAAAGGAGGCGGAGAGAATGAAAGCAGACAGATGTTCAGATGTAGAAGAACTAGTTTATCTTAGATGGATCAATGCCTGCTTACGATATGAATTGCGCAATTTCCAGGCACCTAATGGGAAAGCAGCTGCAAGAGACCTGAGCAAATCATTAAGTCCTGAATCTGAGGAGAAGGCGAAAAAATTGATCCTTCAATATGCGAATGCAGAAGGTATGGGGGAAAAGGGAATGATGAGATTGGCTGATTTGGAAACGGATCAATGGTTGTCCTCCCAAGCATCATACATCACAGAGTCCACGAACTTTGACGACAGTTCCTCTGTATCATCATCAAAGCCCCCCAACAGTCCCAGAAAGCTCAAGATGTTTAGGAAACTTAGGAGGCTAATAAGAGGAAAAGATGATCACAGATCATCACCAATGGAGAAAGGAGTTGGAATGGAAGATACTGATTATCCTAGCAGTGTGTCAACTGGGACCGATGCAGGAAGTGATACACAGTCCAATAGAGGTCAGACACCGTTGAGTTCCTACAGATACTCTATTGACAGTCATAGAATGATAATTCCAGGGATGTATGATGCCGTCAAGGACATTGACAGTCTGCGGGTAACGAGCGATCTTGGGTCCTCGGATTTGCTCAAGAGATTTTCATCAGATAGAGACTTCACACCTGAAAGCCATCCAAGTGAAGGCCAGTACCCCACTGGGAAATCTGACTTGGTGAGGTTCGCTGGAGTATTGAAGGATTCCAGTGACAATATAACTACAGAGCTATATCATAGAAAAGGGAAAAGCAGTGCCTTCTAAGCTAAATTGAGATATATATTTTGTTTCTATACTTAGTTTGGCAAATAATGTTGAAGACTCTTCTTGTCTGCATATCTTTTTCTCAAGGCGAAATGATGTTTATGGTTTATGTAAATGCATTATACAGACGTTGTATATTAATTTTGTAGGAGAAATTAAATAAAATGGGGAGAGGGTAACTAAAAGCCGTGGCCTATATAACTGTTGGAGTTGAGTTTTCTGTACACATAGCTGATGCATGGATGAATATGCATTTAAGTAGAACAAAGGTGATTTCATAAGGAGCGTCTCGAACATTTCCAACATAGTCGCAAAGCATGTATATAGATAGATATATTTGGGATCTACCACCATTAGGAAACCTATTAGTGTCCTCGTATGAGTAAACTATTAGAAACTATTAGATTAAGAACTAGATTCAATGGACAAGATTAAAATGGACAAAATAGTCATTCGAGAACTGGTATATATAGTAAATAATGGGGTTGTTTGGTTGCAGTGATATTGATATTGATAACTGCAGATATCATGATATTCAGGATATCATCGTTTTTTCTGTCCTGAATATCATGATATCTGGGGCCAAAAGTGATATCAATATCACTCAACAGATATTCATGTGGGGAGGTGAATATCTTCAGAGTGATATTGATATCACAGTTTTTGGACAATTCTATCCTCACTCAACCTTCACAATTATAATGTAATCAACCCCATTACCCCAATTTATTTTTTCTCATTTTATATTGTCTCATGTTTATGTATTTTTATATTTATTTATTAATTAAGATAAATAATTATGATTTAGTTTTTAATTACTTAATCATAATTTTTTTAGTTAGACTTAGAATTCACCATGAAAATTATTGTAACTTTTTATTTTATTTTTGATAGAAGAGGGAGATGTGTTAGCGGTAAATATAATACTAATTATTTTCTTAATGAATGAGCATTTATTATTATAAAAATATAATTAACTCGAGTAATTAATTTATAAATACATTCACGAATTAAAAAAGAGAGATTACAAATTTTAATTTATAAACACACATGCTTTTTAATTAAATGTTATGACTATTTTTATACTTTGTTCAAGCAAATGAGGGTATTTTGGTACATTCATCCATGCCTCACAATTCACCACTCATTTAAATATCACTACCCCAAACAGTGATATCAAAGAATCACTTTTACCAATATCAATATACTAACATATCAATATATCTCATATATCATGATATGTAGATATCATCCAACCAAACGACCCCATTATAGTTTCACAACAAACACTAAACATATACAATCAGCCAAAAAAAATTGGCATTCTCAACTTGCGGAACCAACACGCTCACTGCTGTTGCTCGTACTCCACAACCCTCCCGCCCAGCCGCCGCACATCTTCCATAGCACAGCCCTTGCCCGCCGCAACTCCATCCAATTTCACGGCCTCATCTACGTCGTCGGTGCTTCAACGTGAGTTGTGTGCTTGATTTCCGATTGTTTTCATATATATTTTTGTTTTGATTTGCTATTGACTTGTTTGCTTTTGATAGATCTGCATAGTTTCTTTATTTATAAAATATAAATATCCATATTCATTTAGATAGTAGTAATTAAGTAATAGATCTCGACCATTGACATCAAAAAGATCTCTCTGTTCTTGAGCAAACTTTCTCTGTTCTGAGCACTTCTTTCTCCTTTGTGGAGCTCTCTGTTCTTTTCCACTCTCTTCCTTCCTCTTCTTTCAACTTCTCCATGTCAGAGCAGCAACATATCTCTGATCTTATTAAGAATACAGCGTTGATGAGCTGTGAGGAACCTTTGCTCATGCTTCAGAGAGAGCAGGGCCTTAGTGGTTCTTTCTCTAGCAAGTCTTTGGTTGGTCGGTTTATTAGCCAGAGATCCTGTTCCATTACTGCTATTAAGAATAACTCATTACGAGTCTGGCATCTGAAGGGAGATTTGCGTGTTCAAACACTGCCTGGTCAAAACATGTTTCTCTTCAACTTCTTTGAAGAAGATGACAAGGTTCGTATACTGTCAGGAAGTCCATGGTCATTGCTTCAATCTCACTTGGTTCTTAGCGGCTGTGAAAGCTATAATTCTTCACAAGAAGTGTAGATTGATTCTGCTTCAGCTTGGGTTCGTGTTCTAGGCTTAACACCGGATCTCAGGAGCGATGATAATATAACTCTTATTGCAAGTCTGTTTAAAAGTCTGATTGGAGTTGATGAAGATGGATGTCAAACAGATGAGTGGAGCAGCTATCTAAGGTTATATCTTGAATTATTCATTGATAAACCTTTGCCAACTGGATTTCAGTATCCAGGAGATTATGGACAGTTGAACAAAATTGAGTTTGTTTATGAAAATATCCCTGATTTCTGTTACTGCTGTGGTGTTATGGGTCACACTATCTCTTATTGTGACTTGAGGGCTGCAAACTCTGAATTTTTCATTACTCATCAAACTCGTTATGGTAGTCATATGAGAATTGAAGTTCCTAAGAAATTTGAAGGTAATCGTCCATATGGGAAGCATTCACCAGCCAGTTCAGATAAGGGTAAATCTCATACTGCTGGTTCATCTTCTTCGAATCTTCACTCAGTCAACTCTCCATCGAAAGGATTTGAGGCGGCGAGGCATGAGTCATCAGCTACTTTTCCCTCATGTTCAGGAAACCCTGCAGCATACCAGCTGTCCACTACTTTAACAGCTCCTACTGCACCTGTTTCAAGAAACTTTCCAGCTCAAGGTACTTTGTCTTGTACGGCAGGATTTTCTTCAGGTTTACCTTTTAGAAGGGCAACTGCTGAGCTGTTTGCTCCTTTTTGGATTGGCTACCAGAGTCCAGATTTCATACATACCTTGGGCTTCTCACATCTCTACATGCCAAATAATACTTCAATACTACAATCATTAGCTCAGTATTATTGTGGTCTTACTTCTACAAAGGTGGATAGAATACCTATACCAGTTTTGGTATATTCTCTTCTTGATCTTAAGAATGAGTCCATCTCCAATATGATTGACTCACTTCATCCTGGACATCCAAGCTTTATTCCTGCTACCATAGACTCATTTGATTCTGCTCTTCCTTATATAAAACCAAACATAAAATGTTGGGAGAATCTCTGCGGTTTTGAGGCTGATCCTGAGTTGATTCAGTCAGTTAAGAAGAGAAGAATAACTGAAGTTTTATTACCTTCATCTGATATTCAACCAAGTAGGATGATGACTAGTAATCAACCATTGACTATCTCTCAGCTTCCAAGAATTCAGTCTATTGCTCATGGCACTATGGACACTGATTCAGAAGATAGTTCAGATCACTCTCCTCATGCTTTGGTGGCAGCCTCAATGCCACCAAGTTCTAAGTGATTATTAACTGGAATTACAGGGGTATGGGACAAGCCTCTGCAATTCAGTACTTACAGAATTTGATCTGTAAAAATTGTCCCTCCATAGTATTTCTTATGGAGACTAAGCAAGATAGAAGTACTATGGATTGTATAAGAAGACGGTTAGAATTTGCAAACTCTTTCTATTTGGATCCTGATGGTCTTTCTGGTGGTTTAGCTTTATGGTGGGTTCAAGACTTAAATCTTACAATCATAAATGCTACAAAGAACTTCATTGATGTTCACTGTTCTGATAGAGTTAGTTTTGATATCAGCTTTGTTTATGGAGCTCCAAGAAGGGAGCATAGAGAGGCAGTCTGGAGGGACATCTTTCATAATCATGAAGCTTCTCTTAATTATCCTCTGTGTATGATTGGAGACTTCAATGCTATCTGTTGTGCTTCTGAAAAAGAAGGTTCTAATCCGCCAGATTCAGCCACTATGAGGAATTTCAATACTTTCATTCAAGATTTGAATCTTCTGGAAGTTAAATCTGAAGGACCATGTTTTACATGGTCTAATAATAATACAGTTGGAGGCTTGGTTAGGCAACGATTGGATCGTGTTCTTTGCAATAATGCCTGACTTGACCTATTTCCTAAGACAAAGTTTCATGTTCATCCCATTTCTCAATCAGATCATGCACCTTTGGCTCTGGATTTAGATCCTACTATCAAGTCCTCTAGAAGAAGTTTCAAATATGAAGAAAGCTGGCTTCTGGAATCCAGTTATTTATCTCAAGTGGAAATGACTTGGCATCAAGATCTCTCTTCTACAGTTAACTTATGTAACTGTGCAGCAGCTTTATCTTCTTGGAAAAAAGATGTTATTGGCAATAATGGTTCAAGGATTTCACATCTTCTTCATGAGTTGGAGGTACTTTCAAAGCTTTCTTTTACTCCACTCACTCTTCAGAAAATTGCTTCTATTAATGAGGAACTAGCAAGAAGATGATCAATTCAGGAGTCTTATTGGTTACAACGTTCAAGAAATCAATGGCTTAATCTTGGAGATCAAAATACTGCATTTTTCCATCGGGAAACTTTATTAAGAAGAAGTAGAAATAATATTTCTGCTCTTCAATTAAGGGATGGAACTTGGATTTCTTCGAATTCTGATCTTTCAGCACATATAGTTGATTTCTATGGCAGCTTATTCACTGAAGATTTAAAAGTCATAGACTTCTCTTTTCTGCAATCTCTGCCTACAAAAGTTGATCATTATATGAATGATCATCTGATCAGACCTGTTACAGATGCAGAAATTAAGTGCGCTATTTTCCAGATGGGTCCTTCAAAGGCACCTGGACCTGATGGATTTCCAGGCAGGTTCTTCCAAGTTCATTGGAATCTTATCTCAACTACATTTTGTTCTGAGGTACGATCCTTCTTTGATAGCAACCAGATTCAGGATTCTTGGAATGATACTTTCATTACTCTCATTCCTAAGGTCAAGCATCCAGAAACTATTGCACAGTTTAGACCTATAGGACTTGCAAATTTCAGAATGAAAGTTATTTCCAAGATTCTTACAACTCGACTTAAGCCTTACATTTCTCATATTATCTCGGAATTACAGTCTGCATTTACTGGAAATCATTGTATTCAAGACAATGTAATTGTGGTTCGTGAGGTAGTCCATAAGCTGAGAACAAGGAAGAAGGGGAACAAATTTGATTTCTTGTTCAAAGTTGATATGTTGAAGGCTTTCGATAGAGTTTCTTGGGAGTTCTTATTTGCTACACTTGCATCTATTGGCTTTCATCAACTCTGGATAGATTGGATAAGAACTCTAATAACTTCTGTCAGATTTAATGTTCTTCTCAATGGCTCTCCAACTGGATGGTTTCAACCTACTAGAGGTCTGAGACAGGGGGATCCTATGTCTCCTTACTTGTTTATCTTGATGTCTAATGTTCTTTCATTCATGATTCAACAATCCATTGAGCAAGGAAGAATGAAAGGCATTCGACTTAATAGGTTTTGTCCTGTGTTGCATCATATTCTATTTGCTGATGACACAGTCATCTTTGGAGCAGCCACTATTCCAGAAGCAAAGCATATTCGACTGTTACTCAATAGATACTGCTATGTATCTGGTCAAGCTATCAATACTGCTAAGTCCTCTATTCTATTCTCATCAAATACACCTGAGGATAGTAAGAGCAGAATAGCTGATGTGTTTGGTGTTGATATTACCATTCCTATGGGAAATTATCTTGGAGTTCCAGCTGAATGGGGTGCTACTAAGAAGCAAACTTTTCAATATATGCTAGACAGAATAATAGCAAAAGCTCATTCTTGGCAATCCAATTTTCTGACTCATGCAGGAAGATCAGTAATGATCAAATCAGTCCTTCAAGCCTTGCCATTTTATCTTTTCTCCTGCTTTCTATTGCCTAAACATATTCTTAAAAGAATGGACCAGGTGATAGTCAATTTCTGGTGGTCAGGTAATGTGTCAAGTGCAAAGCTCCATTGGCTTCCAGCATCTGATCTAAGAAAGCCAGTTTCAGAAGGAGGACTCGGATTTAGAAGTTTTTATGATTTCAATCTAGCTTTTCTAGCTAAGTTGGCTTGGAAAATCATAACAAATCCTGACTCCTTATGGTCTCAGCTTCTGAAAGGTCTTTATTTTCCTCATTCCAGCTTCTTACAAGTTGCAAGGCATCATAAATCTTCTTGGATTTGGTCTGGAATTATGGAAGGGAGAAAAGCACTTCTACATGGACTTCGAAGAAACATAGGTGATGGTAATGATACTTCCATACTTGATGCTTGGATTCCTGAAGCACCTCATTTTAAAGCTTCTTGTTCAGTAACTTTTACCAATATGAAAGTTTTTGATTTTATCATAAATCCTCAGAGAATGTGAATGTTGAGAAATTAAGAGCAGCCTTCTCTCATGAGGTAGTCAAGCAGATTCTCTTGATACCTTTAGGACCTGAAGGTTATTCAAATCGATTTGTTTTGCATCTGGAATCAACTGGGAAGTTTTCAATCAAGTCTTGTTACAGATTTTTGCGCTCTATTGCTCAGCCTCAACATCAACCAGTTGATGACAGTTCTAGAAAGTAATGGAAGTGGTTGTGGCATTTAAACTTGCCACCAAAGATAAGGTTCTTTCTTTGGCGTCTATGCAGGAATGCACTGCCAACTAAACTAAGTTTATTTCGAAGGAATTGTGGTACTTCCTCATACTGTGTCACCTGCAATGCTGAAGAAGAGACTGTGGAACATCTTCTTTTCCATTGTGCTGTAAGCAGATCTTTATGGCAGTGGTTTCTCCAACAATACAATGCCCTCCAATTCATGATTCAGTAAGATGTTGGTTTACTAGCATGGTTTCTTCTCTTTCTAACGTTATGGCAACTGAGATTGGCTTCACAGTTTGGTATATTTGGAAGATGAGGAATGAGGTTATATTTCAAAACGTTACTCCATCTTTGCTGGATTTGGCTTCCAGAAGAACTTCAGACTTGCAACGTTGGAGAACAAGTGTTTCAATCATCAATAGGTCAGTTTCCAGTTCATTTTCTACTCCAATAACAAATTCTCTAGTTCCAACAACCTACTCTCAAAAGGGTGTGTGATGGTGCATTTAAAGCATCAATCCAGAAGGGGGCATACGGGGTTATTGTTTATAACTCTGAGGGATATGTTGTTAATGGAAGAGCTGGAACTCTGAATTGTGCAACACCTATCTATGCAGAAGCAAAAGCTATTTGTGTTGCTGTTGATCTGGTTAAGTCAATTCATACAAGAACTCTGGTGTTAACATACAATATGGTACTGTCAAATGCTTTAACATGTACTGAACAGGATTGGCCTTGGCATGTATCAGCTATCCTTGCACTTATCAGAAGACTTCTTTTCTGGAATCAGCAAGTTCAAGTATGTTATTCACCATGAACTACAATACAAGCAGCACACAAAATTGCAGTGCAAGCAAGAGATGGTTCTTTAGCAGCAGATTGGCTTTCCTCTTTGTAATAAACACTGTATAATAGCTTAGTCTGTTTTATATTTCTTTGCTTTCATGCCTTCTGCAGTCCTCTTCTTGTATTTTGTTTGGTGCTAGTGCAATAATAGACAACAACTTCATCAAAAAAAAGTAATAGATCTCAACATTCCACTTCTTTTGACTGTTGAATTTGTTAGGCGTATTTTAGGATTTTCTTTTTAATTTGATTAGTTTTTTTGTGTAGATTTGAAGTAAGATTGCTTCATTATTGAGATTGCGGCTTATGTTCGTGAGGTTCAGAGGATTGCGCGGGGCTGATTAAGGCTGAATTTCTGAATTTGAATTTGGATTCAGAACTGACGAAAACACGAAGTCCACCACGAGATCAGACAATAGAAGTTGTTGGGGTCAAGGTTACGAGTTTGGAACCGAGGGGCTATTGTTTCTTCTTCATCTTCTTGATTTTCTTCCACTTTCCTGTCAGGAACATTCATATTTAGGAACCACAATGTTTCAGTTTGGCGATTTAGGAACATGTTGTTCTTATGCTTTGGGCTGTGTTTTGGTTTCCTAGTTAGAAACAAGGTTTTAATCTTTGTTTTGTTCTTGTTAGATAATAGTGTTATGATTTTCCATTAGGATTAATATATATGATGTTTCTGTTTTTTAGTTTTGGAACAGATTATTGAGATTGATTTGGTTTGGGTTGTGTTCCGATTTCCAAATCATGAAATGTTCTTCATCTTCATCTTGTTCTTGTTAGTTAATAGTGTTCTGATTTCCCAAATGGATTAATATGATGTTCTGACACAGTAAAAGTGGAACTGTTCCGAAACAATAAAAGAGGAACTGTTCCGAAATAATAAAAGAGGAACTGATCTGAAACAATTTTCACAAAAAGTGTCATCGTAATCTCCATAAAATCACAGCGGTAAATTGACAACTAGTAAACACTTTAAAAAAAGAGGGAGTAAAGTTTGTGAAGAAATCATAGGATATTGATAGATTAATTATTAGGAAAATTGATTACCAAATAAAAATCAATACTTCTGAAAAAATATTAGGGAAAGTGAAGAAAAAATAGAAATTGTGATCATCCAAAAAAATGAAATTAATTAGGTACTAAAAATTTGTAACCTTCAAAAAAACAAAATGGAGCCGAAAAAGAAATTTTAAAAATAAATTAATTAATTACACTTAAAGAATCTGCATCATAACTGAAAATCAGAAATTAATGCAATAGGTATCCTTATGAAAAAAAAACAGAATTAAAAATTTGCAATATCTCAAACGATTATATCCATTCAATATTGACCTTAAGATCTCTAAGATTTAATCATATAGCTCTAAGAGGTGTCCTCATATGAGGACACTAAGGGGTGTCCTAACGGTAGATATTTCTGATATATTTATGCAAATGGTTTATTCTTAAAAACTCATCTAGGTTGTGGTTGGAGCCAAGACATTGGGTGACAAAGTAATTGAACTATTCATCCTCTATATCTAGATCGTGCAAGATCCATCATCCACATTAGCAAGGGGGTTAAACAAATGTGAGCTATCCTAGAACTAGATCAAGATTACATTGATTACCCTGCAATCAGTCGAATGCAACACTAAATAAGAAGTCCTTATTGTTTTTATCTTTTTGACAACTAATTAGATGCCAAGAAACAAGTTAAAAAGGTAGTTAATGTGATGTGAAGACCGAAGAAGGTTGACTTACTCCTTCAGTAGACAAGTTACCAATCATGTTACATCTTGTGGCAATGACCTCTACATCGAAAAAATGTCAATCACTTCCTTCTGATCCTTCTTTCTCCCCCGGTTGGTAGAGCTTTTACTCTCCCCGGTTGGTGGAGCACTAATAGCATCCCTTCTTGAATGGGCATTAATGGCGTCCCTCTCTCTTAGTGGTGGATCATCTTGCTCCCCTGTTCGCTTAGCTATTTCCCTTCTGGTGTGAACCGCCGCAATCGTGGGCAGACGACCCTAACCACCGCACGTCTTGAACCTTTGCTCGATCACCTTCGGCACCGGGGGCGGATAAGTACTAGGACCCGTCGGCTATATAACAGCCGGGAACCCGTAGTGTCCAGGAATGGCTCCACGACAGAAGGGGAATACTTATGTTGATAACACCTACTCTAAGCTATGCACGCAGCATAAAACTAAGAATTGAAGAACAAAGTTCTGTATTTGATTGATTGATTGGAAAAAGTCTGTCTTTACAATGAGGCCGAAGCCTCTTATTTATAGGTGAGGAAATCGTGAACAGGCTCACGTTTCCTACTTGGAAAAGAACTACAAAATAATAAAATAATGGCGTGAGTCCTAAATAGAATAAAAGGACTTACTTGCTCCTAAAGAATCGAAACTAAATGGGAAAATCCGAGTATAATACTAAAAAGACTTAAATAATACAAAAGCCGGCTAAAAACCCTAAACCGGCAGATCCGGCGGATCCGGTCGGGTGTGCCGCTCACGCGCGGGCCGGATTAGGAAAGTCGGCGTTGCCTTTGCTATCGGGCTTGGAATTGGCGGCGGTGTCGGCTGCTCGGGCTAGGCATGGCTCGGGGCTCCTGGTGCTGGGCTCCGGCGGGTCTGATGCTGATGCTGCTTGGTTCCCGAGGTTCTTGCTCGGCCTGCCCGTTCGGCCTTCCTTCCATTTCCTCATTTCGTCCATTTCTTTCTGTGTTCCTAGGTTAGCAGCTCCTAGGCTTGGCTTCAGGCCTTGTATGGGGTTGAGGGCGGGTGTAGGTCCTCCTAAGGGCAGAGTCCCCTACTGGCTGGGTGCTAGGGCCCGGTTGGGGCCTTCCGAGGCCGGGGCTGGCGCCCGGGTGTAGTCTGCCTTCGGGCCTTCTCCGGATATGCTCAGGCCTGGCCTTCCTTGTTTCTCCCAGCTGTCTAGGAAGGTCCTTAGAGGTTCCCCTAAGGTCGTCATCCGGTCCTTGAGCTCTTGGAACCCTAGCCTTGGTGCTAGGGTCGAAGGAGCGCTCGGGGTAGGGCCGACTGGAGCTCCTTCAGGCCGGGGCTGGGCCTTCTTTAATCGGCATTCCTCTAAGAAGGCATCTAGAGGATCCCAGGGTTGTGTAGCGCCTCCTGGGTCCTTAGACTTAGTACCTGAGGTGCCGGCCAAGCTAGGTTCCTTGGCTGCCATGAGCACCGGGGCCCAAGTTAGGGTCGGATGGGTCCGGACGCTCATCCGTGCTTGTTGAGCCCTTCGGGGAGGGCTGTACTTGAATCTCACTACCTGTTGGGCTTGGTAAACCTCTGAGGGTTTATCTTAAGGTGCTGGCGAGGTCCTAAGTGCTTCTTATAAGGCCCTAAGGCCTTTGCCCTCATGGGTGATCCCGACGGGGTGTAGGAATAGGAATTTCCAGCCGGTCGACTGCCCCGAGTCACTTCATTCACGATTTCCTACTTGGAAAAGAACTCTAAAATAATAAAATAATGGCCGTGAGTCCTAAATAGAATAAAAGGACTTACTTGCTCTTAAAGAATCGAAACTAAAAGGGAAAATCCGAGTATAATACTAAAAAGACTTAAATAATACAAAAGCCGGCTAAAAACCCTAAACCGGCGGATCCGGTCGGGTGTGCCGCTCACGCGCGGGCCGGATTAGGAAAGTCGGCGCCGCCTTTGCTATCGGGCTTGGAATTGGCGGTGGCGTCGGCTGCTCGAGCTAGGCATGGCTCGGGGCTCCGGCGGGTCTGATGCTGATGCTGCTTGGTTCCCGAGGTTCTTGCTCGGCCTTCCTTCCATTTCCTGATTTCTTCCATTTCCTTATGTGTTCCTAGGTTGGCAGCTCCTAGGCTTGGCTTCAGGCCTTGTATGGGGTTGAGGGCGGGTGGAGGTCTTCCTAGGGCCAGAGTCCCCTGCTGGCTGGGCCTTCTTTAATCGGCATTCCTCTAAGAAGGCATCTAGAGGATCCCAGAGTTGTGTAGCGCCTCCTGGGTCCTTAGACTTAGTACCTGAGGTGCCGGCCAAGCTAGGTTCCTTGGCTGCCATGAGCACCGGGGCCCAAGTTAGGGCCGGATGGGTCCGAACGCTCATCCGTGCTTGTTGAGCCCTTCGGGAGGGTTGTACTTGAATCTCACTACCTGTTGGGGCTTGGTAAACCTCTGAGGGTTTATCTTAAGGTGCTGGCGAGGTCCTAAGCGCTTCTTATAAGGCCCTAAGGCCTTTGCTCCGGCGGGGTGAAGGAATAGGAATTTCCAGCCGGTCGGCTGCCCGGAGTCACTTCATTCTCGATTTCCTACTTGGAAAAGAACTCTAAAATAATAAAATAATGGCCGTGAGTCCTAAATAGAATAAAAAGACTTACTTGCTCCTAAAGAATCGAAACTAAAAGGGAAAATCCGAGTATAATACTTAGAAGACTTAAATAATACAAAAGCCGGCTAAAAACCCTAAACCGGCGGATCCGGTCGGGTGTGCCGCTCACGCGCGGGCCGGATTAGGAAAGTTGGCGCCGCCTTTGCTATCGGGCTTGGAATTGGCGGCGGCGTCGGCTGCTCGGGCTAGGCATGGCTCGGGGCTCCGGCGGGTCTGATGCTGATGCTGCTTGGTTCCCGAGGTTCTTGCTCGGCCTGCCTGTTCGACCTTCCTTCCGTTTCCTCATTTCGTCCATTTCCTTCTGTGTTCCTAGGTTGGCAGCTCCTTGGCTTGGCTTCAGGCCTTGTATGGGGTTGAGGGCGGGTGTAGGTCCTCCTAGGGCCAGATTCCCCTGCTAGCTGGGTGCTAGGGCCCGGTTGGGGCCTTCAGAGCCCGGGGCTGGCGCCCGGGTGTAGTCTGCCTTCGGGCCTTCTCCGGATATGCTCAGGCCTGGCCTTCCTTGTTTCTCCCAGCTGTCTAGGAAGGTCCTTAGAGGTTCCCCTAAGGTCGTCATCCAGTCCTTGAGCTCTTGGAACCCTAGCCTTGGTGCTAGGGTCGAAGGAGCGCTCGGGGTAGGGCCGACTAGAGCTCCTTCAGGCCGGGGCTGGGCCTTCTTCAATTGGCATTCCTCTAAGAAGGCATCTAGAGAATCCCAAGGTTGTGTAGCGCCTCCTGGGTCCTTAGATATAGTACCTGAGGTGCCGACCAAGCTAGGTTCCTTGGCTGCCATGAGCACCGGGGCCCAAGTTAGGGCCGGATGGGTCCGGACGCTCATCCGTGCTTGTTGAGCCCTTCGAGGGGCTGTACTTGAATCTCACTACCTGTTGGGGCTTGGTAAACCTCTGAGGGTTTATCTTAAGGTGCTGGCGAGGTCCTAAGCGCTTCTTATAAGGCCCTAAGGCCTTTGCCCTCATGGGTGATCCCGGCGGGGTGTAGGTATAGGAATTTCCAGCCAATCGGCTGCCCGGAGTCACTTCATTCCCCTCTTCTTGTAAGGATTTGTCCTCGAATCCCAATTCTTCGTGCGTGTGCTGGGCAGGGGTTTCTTCAAGTCGGCGGCTCGTGGGGTGGTGTTGGGCCTATCTTCCCTCATGCTTCGGGGGCTTGGGTACTCGTTGGAATCCGAGTCTGACCAAGGCTCCGGGTCTTCTGAGCTGGCACCGTCGGTGCTCATGTTGTCATCAGTCGATGGACTGTTGACTTTAATGTTGAAGCTCGTAGAAGAGATGGGAGAGTACAGGTCGTCCCAGTGGAGCCCCTCCTCCTTGCTAGGGCTCTTTTTCTACCGCCGTCGGCCTTGGAGTAGGTGGAGTCGGATGGGTGCCAGCAGCAAAAGTCGGTGTTACACCTCCTCGGTGTGCATGTCCCGGATAGCCTGTACGTTTCTCGGGGGCCTCGGGGTGTCCGGGTGCTGTTCCTGCACTAGTAGGGGGATGGCTAGTGGATGCTCGGGCACCGCTTTGTAGGGCACCGGGGACTGGCTCGGGGTTGACCCGATGCTGGCCGGGCGCTGTTCTTGATTCAGGCCAATGCCAGGGATGTATGGCTCGGCCAAGGTATCTCGCCAGGCCTTGGGACCTAGGGTTAGGTCTTTCACGAACATCCCCGTGAATTTTTCGAGGCCTTGAACCTCTACTTCTTCTCCGCTGTTGGAGTCTTCTTCTTGGCCATCCTTCACTTCTTCTTCCTCGTCGTCAGTGACGACTTCTCTTTCCTTGAGTACCATTACCCTCTGATTGGGGCAGTCCCTTGCCACATGTCCTCGGCCCTGACATTTAAAACAAACAATGCCGCTAGGCCTAGGGTTAGTACTCGGTACAGTAGGGGCGGTGCTCGGGGTTACCCATTGGCGGCGGGGCTAGGGTTTGGCTTGCCGCCTTGGGCCCGGTTAGGGCTGGATTTCCATGGGGGCTGGCTGGTGCTGGCCGCTCCCTTCCAAGTGCTAGTGGCGGGTGGCGCGGACCTCTTGCCGAAGCCATTCTTGATCTCCCTTTCCACTCGGATCGCCAAGGCTACTAAATCTTCATAGTCAACATAATGAAGGATGTTGACTTGATGCATGATAACCCTTTGTAGGGCATTGGTAAACGAGCTATTCTGGCCTCCTCATCCTCTTTAAGGTCAAGTCGTGTTACCAGCATCTCGATTTCCTTGTGGTAGTCTTCCACGGACATACTTCCTTGTTTTAGGGTTTGTAGCTTGATATGCAAGTCTCTTGTATATGCAGCCGGTACAAACTTCTTTCTCATTATTCTCTTCAGCTCTCTCCACGTCCCCACGGGTTCTTCTTCTTCTCTCAGGATTTGCCACCGGTACTGACTCCACCACAAGGCAGCGTAGTCAGTGAATTCTATGGTGGCTACCTTGATCTTTTTCCTCTCGGAGTAGTTGTGGCAGTCCAAGAAGTCTTCCATGCTTCTTTCCCAGTCTAAGTAGTTGTCGGCGTTGGCCTTCCCGTTGAACTTAGGCACAGTGAGCTTAAGGCTGCTCACATCGTCGTCAACGTCTTGGGGTGGTCTTCTGTCCTCCCGCTCTCGGTCGCCACGAGGTCTCTCCCTCTCAAATCCTTGCTCCGCGGCTCTCCTTTCCAGCCGAGCCATAGATTCTTGTAACGTGGTTAGAATTTGAGTAATGTTGAGAACGTTGGCCTCCATGTGGTTGAGTCTTTCGTCTGCCATGTTAGTTGATAATACAGGGAAGCAAATATATCTATCTACCCCTCTTCTTAAGATCAACCTATAATGAACGAGAAACCCTAGGGCAGATTGCCTTTCTTTTTGTTTTCTTTTCTTTTTCTTACAATGCTTCGAACAAGAATGAAAAATAGATGGATTTTCTAAACTAATTTTCTAATAACACGAAAACAAAGATAGGTAGGGTTTTTCAAGGATTTTCTAAGACTGAAAGTAAAGGATATGAATCCAGGGTTTCAAACCTGAAGACTGGGATAGATTGTGGTTCCTCGAGTTGAACCGAAACTCTGACACCAAAAATGGTGTGAACCGCCACAAACCGTGGGCAGACGACCCTAACCACCGCAAGTCTTGAACCTTTGCTCGATCACCTTCGGCACCGGGGGCGGATAAGTACTAGGACCCGTCGGCTATATAACATCCGGGAACCCGTAGTGTCCAGGAATGGCTCCACGACAGAAGGGGAATACTTATGTTGATAACTCCTACTCTAAGCTATGCACGCAGCATAAAACTAAGAATTGAAGAACAAAGTTCTGTATTTGATTGACTAATTGGAAAAAGTCTATCTTTACAATGAGGCCGAAGCCTCTTATTTATAGGTGAGGAAATCGTGAACAGGCTCACGTTTCCTACTTGGAAAAGAACTCTAAAATAATAAAATAATGGCTGTGAGTCCTAAATAGAATAAAAGGACTTACTTGCTCCTAAAGAATCGAAACTAACTGGGAAAATCCGAGTATAATACTAAAAAGACTTAAATAATACAAAAGCCGGCTAAAAACCCTAAACCGGCGGATCCGGTCGGGTGTGCCGCTCACGCGCGGGCCGGATTAGGAAAGTCGGCGCCGCCTTTGCTATCGGGCTTGGAATTTGCGGCGGCGTCGGCTGCTCGGGCTAGGCATGGCTCGGGGCTCCTGGTGCTGGGCTTCGACGGGTCTGATGCTGATGCTGCTTGGTTCCCGAGGTTCTTGCTCGGCCTGCCCGTTCGGCCTTCCTTCCATTTCCTCATTTCCTCCATTTCCTTCTCTGTTCCTAGGTTGGCAGCTCCTAGGCTTGGCTTCAGGCCTTGTATGGGGTTGAGGGCGGGTGTAGGTCCTCCTAGGGGCAGAGTCCCCTGCTGGTTGGGTGCTAGGGCCCGGTTGGGGCCTTCCGAGGCCGGGGCTGGCGCCCGGGTGTAGTCTGCCTTCGGGCCTTCTCCGGATATGCTCAGGCCTGGCCTTCTTGTTTCTACCAGCTGTCTAGGAAGGTCCTTAGAGGTTCCCCTAAGGTCGTCATCCGGTCCTTGAGCTCTTGGAACCCTAGCGTTGGTGCTAGGGTCGAAGGAGCGCTCGGGGTAGGGCCGACTGGAGCTCCTTCAGGCCGGGGCTGGGCCTTCTTCAATCGGCATTCCTCTAAGAAGGCATCTAGAGGATCCCAGGGTTGTGTAGCGCCTCCTGGGTCCTTAAACTTAGTACCTGAGGTGCTGGCCAAGCTAGGTTCCTTGGCTGGCATGAGCACCAGGGCCCAAGTTAGGGCCGGATGGGTCCAGACGCTCATCCGTGCTTGTTGAGCCCTTCGGGGAGGGCTGTACTTGAATCTCACTACCTGTTGGGGCTTGGTAAACCTCTGAGGGTTTATCTTAAGGTGCTGGCGAGGTCCTAAGCGCTTCTTATAAGGCCCTAAGGCCTTTGCCCTCGTGGGTGATCCCAGCGGGGTGTAGGAATAGGAATTTCCAGCCGGTCGGCTGCCCAGAGTCACTTCACCTTCCCTCCTCTTTCACCCCCTCTTTCTCTTACTCTTTTTCTATCTAATCCATATATATTCTTCCATGGTAACCGTGGAAACCGACGAAGCTCTCAACTCCCTCCTAGCGCAGACAACCCTCCTGAGTTGCGACGAACCAACGATCACTCTCTCACGGCAACCAGGAAAGGCGTTAGAAGCTGCAAGCAAATCTCTTGTTGGGAGATTTATTAGCAACGGACCTTGCTCCATCTCCTCAGTAAAGAACAATGCGCAAAGAGTGTGGAAACTGAAGGGAGATGTCAGAGTTAAGAGCTTGAATAAGAACCTATTCCTCTTTACTTTCTTTGACCCCGAAGATAAGGAAAGAGTGGGAATAGAAAGCCCGTGGCACATTATGCAATCCCATTTGGTTATGAGAGGATTGGAATACTATAGGACTCCAGAAAAGTGGTGATTGATGCTACTAAGGCCTGGCTTCGAGCGTTTGGGCTCTCCCCAGAGCTGCGGAGTCTGGAGAACATTGAGCATATATTGGGGCTGTTCAAGTTCTTTGAAGAAGTTGACCCGGACACTAGTTACGAAGAGGGCTGGTCGGAGTATGTGATCAGAGTTAAGATGTCAATTTTCATAGACAAACCTCTCCCCACTGGCTTCAGCCACCCGAGAGAAGATGGAAGCATTGATTGAATAAGTTTTTTTTACGAAAATATACCAGATTTTTGCTATCAATGTGGGCTCATGGGACATACCGTCTCCTTCTATGAAGATAGCACTAGGGGTAGTGGAAGGCCTCAAGATCATCAGCAGAGATATGTAAGCTGGATGAGAGTTGAAACCCCAAGGAAAAGTGTGATGAAGGATCAAGGTAAAAGGCACATAGGGAGCTCTCAGTCAACGAGGAAGACACCACCGGTAAAACACCCGAAATCAAGAACGGTGGTGAACGCTGTCGTTGTGATGCGTTCAACCAAATAAACTAACAAAGCTACAAAAGCTAGGGTAGATCGTATTCCACGGGCCTTCTATGATTGACTACTCCAAAAACTAGCAAAATACTCGAATGTAAGCACTTCGTGCGTGGTGTGAGTTCCACGACTTCTAATCCTAAGAAATGCAGAGAAAATTAAAAATTAAACTAAAGCAGATTGGAAATTAGGGTTGAAAACAAGGATGACAGACGAACTTAGACTTTGAATCCCCCTTCGTTCCCCAGAGCATTGGTAATCAACAGATCAGCGGATTTCGATTCTCATTGAATCAATCACTAAGACACCACCATAACTCCTGACCCTTAGGTTTAAGACCGGCGAACGTTCGCTCTATCCGTTCTAACTACCAAGATTAATTAGCCGCCCGGGTACGATCGCCTCTCGCAACGACTTAACTTAACTGGTGCAATTACTAACGATTTATGAGTTACTCTTGCAGTGGATTAACCCTAACCGGTTCCTACGAAAGGCACGCTCCAATTATAAGGTTAATTGTTCAATTTGATGTTCTAAAGTAAGGCGAGCGTTCGCTTCTATCCTGAGCTTAACAAGAATCTAATCTAGGTGATCAATCCAGACAAGAAACATGAACAATGAAGAACAAATCAAACATGAAAGAGAAACTGATTGAATTTCGAATCTAATCACCGCCGATCCGTGACCGCTTTAAAGCCCTGGGTCACTTAGGGTTCATCTAGTCTAAGTTCTAACGAGTTTAGCTACTCATGTTTATCACAAAAGAATCAAAAACAAAGAACGAGTTCATCATCCAGAGGAAGAACATAAAAGAATCTGAAAAACCTAATTTAGACGACTCTGACAGACTTCGATCTTCCGTAAACCGCAATCCTAGCTCCGAGTCTCCGAGGTGGAAGGGATGGTGTCACGATCTCTTTCCGGCTCTTCGAACTCTAACTCTTCGCTCCAGAACTTCAGAGAATTCTTGAAATTCTGATTACGAAAAGTATCATGATGTATGTTCTGTTGTGGGCCGCCGGTTAAGTATTTATACTTAACCCTGATTCAGCTGGATTTGCCTGATATTTTCGCCGAAAATACCAAGGTATTTTTGCCAAAAATCCTAGTGTAAGTGGATGGCCCTTCAGTTGAATTCTCCTGTGATTTTCGTTTCGGTTCGAAAACTCAACGGTTTCGCCGAAAACTCCTTCAGCCGGACATCAGTTGATTTGTGCTGATATTTTAGCCGAAAATACTAGGGTATTTTCGGCGAAAATTCCTTTGTAAATCGGGCAGGAATTTTCTGAACTTGATTGGCTCCTTTGATCGATTCCGGTGCAATCCCTCGAGGTTCCAACGCCTTAGACTTGACCTTGGCTACTTTATTTGATGGCAAAAACCTGTGCTAACATAAAAACACTAGAAAACCATCAAATTGACCCGAAACGGGCCAAGGTAACACAAATGGCACGAGATAGGGCAATCATTGAATATTCGTTATTCTACCCTAAAAACCATGTCTTAAGCAAAGAAATGTCGCTTAAATGAGGCTGATAATCACGTCAAATCGAGTGTCATCAAATACCCCACACTTAAGCTTTTGCTTGTCCTCAAGCAAACTGAATAGAAACGCTCATGTTCATAAATGATAAGATCGATTAAATTAGAGCTCAATCAAACACAATGAATTATTAGACAGCTAATTCCTAGAACAAGAAGCCTGACATGCATACAGATCAGCCAAACAACCTGGTTTCACTAGTAAACTGCACACAACAAGTAATTAGCAACCAATTATGCACGAATTTGACCTGACCGACCAGACTCCTCACACAGGAAATATTTAGTAAAATGGGGAACTCTCGCTCTCTGTGTTTAAGGATGTGTTTCTGCTCTCGATCATTTTCTGTTACTGAATTCTGTCATAGGTTTGCAATTCGACCACATCTCCACCACTGTGACAACACGAGTATCTAGTCAAGAAGGACTTCCCTGCTAGGACCGTAATGAATTCTACACTACTTGGGTTTATGATGCGATGGATGATGGGAATGTATGATGATGGCTTTGTGCGGTGTAGCTTTCGACTAACTTCCCTCGAATCTAATCTATGGCTTCCTACCGTCTAACCAGACACGGGTGGAATAGTGAACGCTCGTCCTATGATACCCTCAAGTAACCTAGCACTTATTCTTTTTCTTTACACGATTTTTTTCTTTTCTTTTCAACTTTTCTTTTGACTTCGTTCTTCCATTTGTAGGGAGAAGAACGTTTATTGAACTAAAACTTTGAAACTTTTCTGATTTTTCTTTTCATCATTTTTTTTTTCAAAATTTGCTTCTTTTTCTTCTTTTTCTATTTTTTTTTCTTTTGTGCCGAATTTTCTTTTAGTTGCTAGAGGGGTTTACACGTCTGGACATAATAGCTAAGACCACCTGTTTAATGGCTATAGGCAGGTTACCACAAACCGACTTCCGGTAGGTCAATCTAGAACTACAACCACAGGGGATCAACGGGGAATGAAAGAAATGGAAAATGGCTGTAATGTATTATCGAACCGAAAGAACAGGCCAAGCTCAAGGGTTTAAACCTAATGGATTTATTGTTTGGTAGGCCATCTGGCTAAGTAGCTGAATCTAGGTGCCCTTATCCTTCTAGAACTCGTGTCATCGTGTGGTCTCGAGTAGGTCTCATGCAAATTCTAACTCATTCAAGCAAACAGAAAACCACTAAGAAAGAATTAAAATTGCAAGTTACGTGCAATGGATCAAAAGCTCACAGTTGGTTTGCTAGTCGGATTCGGTCATTTTCATGCAATCAAGGCTACAAACTACAAGTGTGATTTTAAAAATTCTGTTCCGACCAGGCAATTTAGCATCAAAGTATACAAGTTGGTTCTCAAGTTCTAGGTTAAGCAGTCTAAGCATCATTATGAAGGTTTGAACAACAACTTAACATCAAAAATCAAGAACTGAGCCATTCTAATGTTAGAGAGACTGGAATGGAATCACGAGGCACATATAAAACACAATGAAGGGCAATCAAGTTCATGCAAGGTTCTCTAGCATCCTACCCCACACTTAAATTGGACTGTGTCCTCACAGGACTAATTCTAGAGTTCAGAGTGAAGTAGAAGAAACTGGACGGAGATGGTTGGCGTAGGGGATGAGCACGGGTCCTTGGAGCGGAGGGAATCTACCGAAACGAAGCAAAGGGAATCTCCCTACTGCCTACAAAACAAAAACAAATGAAACATAAAAAGGAAACCGGGACAAGTGTCCCGAATCCACACAGAAAAAGTTGGATTGAGATCCGAAAGTAATAAATAAAAAGAAGGGACAAGAAAGAGGATACAACCCGATCACAGCTCGTCAGGCGCGTCGGGAGGTGGAAAGTGGAGGTAATCGCCGAGCTGGCGTTGCCACGCCAGCTGTGCCTCATACCGCCTGTCGGCGCGACGCATATGCTGCTGCATAATAGTCCATCTCGCCTCTTGAGTGGCGTTGTCGGTGATGCGCCACTCCTGCAGTCGCTCATACAGCTCACCAATGTCCGCGGGGTGCGGTCGGTGCTGAGGGTGAGACGCCTGGTATGGATCTGGAATGTGCGGTGGCGACTGGTGTGCATACCCTGCCTGATGATGTGGCGAGGGTATATAGTCATGGAACTCTGGCTGCGGCTGGGGCTGCTGCTGCTCAGTATCATCATTTTCCTTCGACTCGGCTACATGCTGGAGGGGAGGATCTGCTGCCACCTGGGGACTGAGGTCCAGCTCTAGGTCGTATTCGACTGCTAAGTCTCCTCCAACGGTCCTAACTTGGTGTCGTGGAATGTTCGGGCCATATTCATGGCTGATGCCAAAGGAGATAATGAGCTGACCTATGAAGTTACCTCGCAGGAGTGCACGAGGTGGCGTCCGCCTCTTGGTCTTCTAGCGGAAGATGCGAGCAAGCACCCATACGGGGTGAAGAGGGTAGCTCTCTCGGATGGCTCGGAGAAGCATAAGCTCCTCCTTGAGGATATGGTGGCGATCCTTATCTGGAACATACAAAAGCGATCCACGCCAAACCATATGAATAAATTTAAAGAGAGGGTGAGAGAGCGACTTAACTGAGTTGTGCTCCCCAAGGCGATCGCCAGGCACTCCAGTCATGTGGCTCCAGACTGCATGGTAAGCCTCGTCGTCATCATCGTCGCCCCATCCGAGGTGATGGCCATGATAGTGCTTATAGGGGATACCTAGATGAGCAGCAAACACATCGTAGGTAAGCTGCCTGTACACTCCACCCAGATAGAAGGTAACAACCTTCTGGCCTTGCCTCCTCTTGTGCTCATCCAGATCAAAGGTGGCCCAGAACTCTTGAAGGGCGATTTATGGGAAGTCGGCAGCTATGGTGGTCAGCTCTAGGAGGCCGGCCAGTGCTAGGGCGTCATGCACATTCCGGTGGTAGTCCTCGTCGTGCTCACTGAGGTACTCCATGGAAAGAGGGCGTACCTTAGCTCCCCGAACATGCTCGATCTTCTGGAAGCACTCGAAGTAGAAGTCAGGTAGACGAGCGATAGTGCGATGGTACCCAGCCCGACGAGGTAGTGCTGGAGGAGGGCCCTGAACGGCGGGTGTGACGGGAGCGGGGGCTCTGGAGCTCGAGGCGGCATCAAGTCACGCCTTAGTCCTGCGCTCATAAGTGGTGTTCCTAAAACCAGAGTGAAACCAGATCAGTCAAACTAAAACCCTACCCCACACTTAGTAGAAAAACTCAATTTCACAAAGAAATGATGAAAACCGAGTGGGGGTAAGCAAAGCAGAGTAACTGGTAATCATAGATAATAAAATACATGCTTAGGAACAGCCAGAATTGGATAAGCACAATCAGAGTTCAAAGAGTCAAACCGACATTCAGAAAGTCAACACTATAGCATAATGAACCCTAATCATGGCAAGACTATCATAAAGCGGAGAACGACAGTAAAATATGATCTCAGATAGCAAACACGATAATCTGAACGAGAATGAACACATACGGCAGCCAAATGATAAAAAACAGTTCATGGTCAAACCGACATTCTCACAAGTCAACATCACAAAGAATCAATCGTATGCATAGCAACACATGATCAAATGATATGAAAATTAAGCACGAAACTCCCTAAGCATGCTAGAACAGTTCAACAAGGTCAGCTAACCTAGTTCACACGAAATTAGTCGGCACGCAAATCAAGGCAAACCGAAAAGTCAACCAAAAGTCAACCCCGACGAAATTCAGCAATCAATATGTCAAAAGATTCGTAATGAAAAGTTCTACAACTTACCTTGAAGCCATGGATGCTAAAAACGAACGGTTTGGGAGAAATCGGTGAAAAACTCTGAAAACAAGGGTTTCGGTGAACTAGAGCTGTAGAGCTCCGATTCGAACGTTCTAGGGCTCAACGGGATAGGAAAAGAGAGGAGAAGGGAGTGGCGGCGGTCGGCGACGGTGGCGGCAAATGGAGGCGGCGGCGTTTTGAAAGGGGTGGTGGTCGGCGGTTTCGAAAATAGTAGGGGGTATTTTTTCGTTTTTTTTGGTTCAAAAATGGAAGGTGGGGAGAGAGAGAGGATAAGACCAGATTTTAAGGTGGAATTTTGGCTGATTTTCAAAGGAATTTTCGGCGAAAATAATAGGGAGTTTTCGCCGAAAATTTACGTTCAAATGCACTGCCGGTTTTCAAAGATAATTTCGCCGAAAACACAATGAATTTTTCGGCCGAAAATATGAAACAGGGGAATTCAGTGAAAATCGAAAAGGCGATTTCGCCAAAAATAGGGGTGTGTTTCGTCGAAAATTTTGAACTGCTCGGGTGAAAATAATTTTGCAAATCTGGCAAACTTCAGAAAATCACAGTTAAATCCACAAAAATCGAACGACCTAAATCAACTTGCAAACGACACTACGATACATAGACTACACACGAAAAATAATAAATCAATAAACTGACACTTTTGGCTCTCCCGAACCGACTCTAAAACACTAAGTTCGACAAAAATAAAAAACGGACTTCAGCCGTGGGTTGCCTCCCACGAAGCGCTCTTTTATTAACGTCCTTGAGCTGGACGATACCTGGACGGTATAGGAGAAATCCCAACTCAGATTCTCCTTAATGCTAGCATCAGAGTTCAGAAAGTAGAGCTTCGGGGCTTCTCCGGTGAGCATGAATTTCTTCCCGTTCGCGTGTAAGAGCTTGGTTCGTCCGTCGGGAAGGTGGTCAGTGATCTTGAACGGTCCAAACAGTTCTGTCAAAGGATGTCTTTCACAAGGAAGACAGTGGATGGAACGAGAATGATCGGCTCCTTCTTTACTTTAATCTCCGGCTTCATATCACCAGGATCGGTGATCGTCGGTATTTCCTTAGGAGATGCTTTTGGCTTCTCCCTCCATACTTGTTCCGGCGCCGGTTTCTCGGAACGACTTGGTGGTGTAGCTGGCTCAGAAGAAGATGGCGAAGCTTTTGGCCTCCAGACCATTTGAGTCTTCGTCTTCTTGTTCTTTCCCCGAGGTCTGCTAGGTTTTGTGCTCGGTGGCTTAGAAGAGGCTTGCCGTTCCTTCTTTTTTGACGGCTTGGGAGGAACAGATTTCAGTTTCTGCTTGATAACCTGTCCAGCACCTGTAACAGCAACAGATCTAGGCACACTAGAAGAGATATTAGAGACGGAGTTGACCGGAGTCAACTCCACTGTTTCAACAGCTAAGCAATGACATTCTTCATTCTTCAGATTATATTTCATTCTTTAAGGCGGAACGTGACAGTGTCTTTACCAACCCTTAGAGTCAAAGAACCATTTGGAACGTTAATATTCATTCCAGTAGTAGCCATGAAAGGTCGACCTATGAGAATGGTAGAATCATCCGTACTAGTATCCATAATCACATAGTCAGCTAAGAACGTGAACGGACCGCATTTAGTAACAACGTCTTTTATTTCTCCTCTAGGGGTTTTAAGCGATCTATCAGCAATGATAAGTTGCATAGTAGTTGGTTCAGGTTCTCCTAGGTTTAGTTTCTTATATAAGCTCATAGGCATGACATTAACAGACGCTCCTAGATCAACTAAACAATGTTCAATTTCAATATCATTAATGGCCAAAGGTAGCGTGAAAGAACCAGGATCAGAACACTTAGCTGGGTATGGAGAGGTAGGCTTCTTGCTATGGATGTTAGGATATCCTTCCTTGTTTCCCTTCATACCAGTCTCGATCCTTGCATTTGGCAGCAATGCTCTAGGAAAAGGAGGCTTCACGACGTACGATGCAAGAGGAGGATCATCCTCCTTAGGTGCCACTTTCTGTGCTTCCTTCTTCTCTGGAGTGTCAGGCATCCTGCATAAATCAGAAGAAGTATTAGAAGATGAGCTTGAAGGATCTTGAACAGTTACCATCTTGGCTTGCTCCTTTCTTGGGTTTGGCTCTGTCTGGCTCGGAAGTTGGCTAAATGGTCGACCGGATGCCAGCATGCTTGAGATGTTGTTCATGACTTGCTCAATTCTTTGTCCAGATGTTATCTGTTCTTGATTGAGAAGAGCTTGAGCCTTGAACTGACTGTCATGATCATCGAGTCTGGTGATGATCTGGCTAAGCTTCCTATCCAGGTCACTAACGTTGTGTTCTCTCTGATGTTGCTGCCCTGGATAGGTGTTATTCAAGTATTGGTTCTGGCGGTTGCCAGGTGCAGTTCCATAGTTGCCCGGATTTCGATGCGGCGGCTGGTAGACACCTGCCGACAGATGATTAGGTTTCTGATCCTGAACTGGACCAGCTGGGCGGTTATTCTGGTTCTGGTTATGGTTGGCGCCATTATTGTAGGGAGGTCTGTGTTGATAGTTCCCTTGCTGCCTGAAGTTGCGGTAGCCAGCATAACCATTCTTATTATTAACGAAGCCTTGTTGAATGAAATTTACCTCTCCGACAGACCAGACTTCTGCCTTACCAAAATTCTGACAACGGCCTCCGTTATGTGCGCAAGCTCCATACCATTCGCAATCGGCAACGTAGACAGAAGCTGCCGGTGGTTTGATTGGTGTGGTAGACTTCTTCAAATGCTTCTCTACCTCTGCCTTTATAGTAGCTTCGAGATCGAGCTTGCTCCTTGATCCTTCAAATTGTCGTTCCCAGTTCCTTGACTTGGAAGCACAGTTTGCAAAGTGAAGGAGAGCAACTTCAGGTGTAAGTGTAGTGCAATCCCCTTCAGCTAGAGAATTGACCCACTTGGCAGATTCTTCTCGAAGTCCTCGAGCAAATATCTCAGCTAACTGCCTTGCTCGAATCCATGATGCGGACAGTTGTAGAGAAGTTCTTGGAATCGATTCCAAGTATCTTATAGGCTTTCTCCTTCTTTCTGGGAGAATCTGCCAATGCTGTCCTTGATGGCAGTTGTCCTGGCTGGCGGGAAGTATTCTTCAACAAAGTCCTGAGCCAGAGTATCCCAATTAGTGTAGTAGCCAGGTGGTTTGCCAGTAACCCACCTCTTAGCAGGGCCTTTCAGAGAGAACGGGAAAGCTCTCAGACACAAAGTATTTTTGTCGAGGTTTCCGTTCTTGAAAGTGCTACAGAGATCAAGGAAGTCTGCAAGATGAGTGCACGGATTGTCTAGGGGCCTGCCTTCAAATTGTAGACCCCTAGAGATCATGGTCAAGAATGGAATCTTGATCTCATAGTCAGGATCTCCTTCAATGCGAGGAACGGCAATGGCAGATCGAACGCTAGTCACGCTCGGCTTGTTATAGTCTGCTAGACTCTTCTGTGCAGGTGGTGGTGGTGGTAGTTCTCCATTTGGTGGTGGTGGCGGTGGTAACTGATCGTCCATGGTAGGAGATGGAGGAGGTGAAAGTGATGCGGTGTATGAAGCGGATGAAGATGACGGTGAAGACGGAGATGAGGAACTCTCCTTCAGTTCCTCGATCTTCATCGGAGTGACGGGTGGATTGGATCTGCCTCTCTTCAGAATCTGTGATCGTAGAGGTGGAGCAGAACTGCCTGGTCTCTCTATACTCTTAGCCTGTTCGGTTTGAGAGCGAGTCCAAGGATGGTGAGGCATACACCTGTAAACCCACAGATAACAAAGACAAACAAAACTAGTGTAAAATCGAAGTGGATGGAAAGGTGAAAGATGGAAAATAGAAGAATAAATTGCCAGTTCTTCTTTCAAACAATCAAAGAATTCCCCGGCAACGGCGCCAGTTTGGTGAACGCTGTCGTTGTGATGCATTCAACCAAATAAACTAACAAAGCTACAAAAGCTAGGGTAGATCGTATTCCACGGGCCTTCTATGATTGACTACTCCAAAAACTAGCTAAATACTCGAATGTAAGCACTTCGTGCGTGGTGTGAGTTCCACGACTTCTAATTCTAAGAAATGCAGAGAAAATTAAAAATTAAACTAAAGCAGATTGGAAATTAGGGTTGAAAACAAGGATGACAGACGAACTTAGACTTTGAATCCCCCTTCGTTCCCCAGAGCATTGGTAATCAACAGATCAGCGGATTTCGATTCTCATTCAATCAATCACTAAGACACCACCATAACTCCTGACCCTTAGGTTTAAGACCGGCGAACGTTCACTCTATCCTTTCTAACTACCAAGATTAATTAGCCGCCCGGGTACGGTCACCTCTCGCAACGACTTAACTTAACTGGTGCAATTACTAACGATTTATGAGTTACTCTTGCAGTGGATTAACCCTAACCGGTTCCTATAAAAGGCACGCTCCAATTATAAGGTTAATTGTTCAATTTGATGTTCTAAAGTAAGGCGAGCGTTCGCTTCTATCCTTAGCTTAACAAGAATCTAATCTAGGTGATCAATCCAGACAAGAAACATGAACAATGAAGAACAAATCAAACATGAAAGAGAACTGATTGAATTTCGAATTTAATCACCGCCGATCCGTGACCGCTTTAAAGCCCTGGGTCACTTAGGGTTCATCTAGTCTAAGTTGTAACGAGTTTAGCTGCTCATGTTTATCACAAAAGAATCAAAAACAAAGAAAGAGTTCATCATCCAAAGGAAGAACAGAAAAGAATCTGAAAAACCTAATTTAGACGACTCTGACAGATTTCGATCTTCCGTAACCGCAATCCTAGCTCCGAGTCTCCGAGGTGGAAGGGATGGTGTCATGATCTCTTTCCGGCTCTTCGAACTCTAACTCTTCGCTCCAGAACTTCAGAGAATTCTTCAAATTCTGATTACGAAAAGTATATTATGATGTATGTTCTGTTGTGGGCCGCCGGTTAAGTATTTATACTTAACCCTAATTCAGCCGGATTTGCCTGATATTTTAGCCAAAAATACCAAGGTATTTTCGCCAAAAATCCTAGTGTAAATGGATGGCCCTTCGGTTGAATTCTCCTGTGATTTTCGTTTCGGTTCGAAAACTCAACGGTTTCGCCGAAAACTCCTTCAACCGGACATCAGTTGATTTGTGCTGATATTTTCACCGAAAATACCCATTTTCGGCGAAAATTTCTTTGTAAATCGGGCAGGAATTTTCTGAACTTGATTGGCTCCTTTGATCGATTCCGGTGCAATCCCTCGAGGTTCCAACGCCTTAGACATGACCTTGGCTACTTTATTTGACGGCAAAAACCTGTGCTAACATAAAAACACTAGAAAACCATCAAATAGACCCGAAACGGGCCAAGGTAACACAAATGGCACGAGATAGGGCAATCGATTGAATATTCGTTATTCTACCCTAAAAACCATGTCTTAAGCAAAGAAATGTCGCTTAAATGAGGCTGATAATCACGTCAAATCGAGTGTCATCAAACGGTGACGAGCTCAGGTAACCAGACCCTAACCTTCCCTCATAACCATGGTTTAGGACAACAGACATCAGACCAACGTCTCTTGCTTTATCTGCTCCTTGGGAGAGACAAAAGGAAGTCAGAACGGCAGGGCATGCTGGCGTAAATTTTCAGTCCCAAAGTCAAAACCTTCTCCCGCCCTTTAATTTTAGCAACCAGATTTTTGATCCCAGGAAAATGCCATTAACCATAAGCCCACAAGTGTGGCACGAGCCCAACAACATAAGGGTCCTCCAAAGCCTAGCCATCTTCCACTCCAACGCTGACCCGACCAAATATTAACAATGCATGTGAGTGATCTGATTCAATATCTCCAAAATTGCAAAATACCCAGGTAACTGCTGCTATGAATCAAATGAGTGATCGGGCTAACTGGGGGCATGAGCTGATTCTGTCGGAAAGAAGGGATGAAACAAACCAGATATACCATATGATTGGAAGAACCTCAACAATAAGAGGAAGGGTGAACTAAACTATAAAGATGAGGACCTGAAAAAACATAGGGTTGAACCAAAAATATGACCACCTGAGACTACTTATTAATGGTTTTAACTGAGGGACAGAGAGCTCTAATGGAGGCAGGAGGAAGGTGAAAATCTGCAAAAAGAAATCTGCCCCCTTAGATGGATTATTACAAGAGCACAAATCGGTGAGCGAAAATGGAACTGCTATGGTGGCCACCTCAATGCCACCAGAAAATGGAATTGTAGGGGTTTGGGGCAGTGATGTGAACCGCCGCAACCGTGGGCAGACGACCCTAACCACCGCAAGTCTTGAACCTTCGCTCGATCACCTTTGGCACCGGGGGAAGATTAGTACTAGGACCCGTCGGCTATATAACAGCCGGGAACCCGTAGTGTCCAGGAATGGCTCCACGATAGAAGGGGGATACTTTTGTTGATAATACCTACTCTAAGCTATGCACGCAGCATAAAACTAAGAATTGAGAACAAAAGTTCTGATTTCTATTAATTTGATTCAAAAGGGGTGTGTCTTACAATGAGGCCGAAGCCTCTTATTTATAGGTGAGGAAATCGTGAACAGGCTCACGTTTCCTTCTTAGAAAAGAACTCTAAAATAAAAAAATAATAGCCGAGAATCCTAAACAGAATAAAAGGACTTACTTGCTCCTAAAGAATCGAAACTAAAAGGGAAAATCTGAGTACAATACTAAAAAGACTTTAAATAATACAAAAGCCGGCTAAAACCCTAAACCGGCGGATCCGGTTGGGTGTGCCGCTCACGCGCGGGCCGGATTAGGAAAGTCGGCGCAGCCTTTGCTATCGGGCTTGGAACTGGCGGCGGCGTCGGCTGCTCGGGCTAGGCATGGCTCGGGGCTCCTAGTGCTGGGCTCCGGCGGGTCTGATGCTGATGCTGCTAGGCTCCCGGGGTTCTTGCTCGGCCTGCCCGTTCGGCCTTCCTTCCATTTCCTCATTTCCTCCATTTCCCCCTGTGTTCCTAGGTTGGCAGCTCCTAGGCTCGGCTCTAGGCATTGTATGGAGTTGAGGGCGGGTGCCAAACCTCCCAGGGCTTGGGTCTGGTGTTGGGTCGATGCCGAGTGCCGCTCGGGTGCCCGTGCGCTGCACCCGTCGCCCGGTCGGCCAGTCGGGGAACTGCTTGGTTGGTCAATAGGGTGTATCCGGATCGGATAATTCGGTCAGCATCCTCATCGTGCCTCTCCTGGCTCCAAGTCTTCATGTAGAGGGTGAGCTGTTCCTTGAAGGCCTTAGATTGGCTACGGGTCAAAGGTTGTTCGGGGCGTGTCCAAGGAACATGAGGCTCATCATTCCCCTCTTCTTGGGAGGAATTCGGCCTCGAATCCGGTTCTGCATAGATCTCATCATAGTAGGGGGTTAGATCAGCAACATTAAACGTAGCACTTACCCCATAAGAGTTGGGGAGGTCTATCTCATAGGCATTGTTGTTGATCTTCTTGAGTATGGTGTATGGACCGTCGCCTCGGGGAAGGAGTTTAGATTTCCTTTACTCGGGGAATCGTTCTTTTCGGAAGTGAATCCACAATTGGTCACCTACTTCGAAGATCTTTTCTTTTCTCCCTCGGTTGGCGTTCCGAATGTATTGAGCAGTCCTCCTTTCGATGTTGGCCCGAGCTTTCTCGTGAAGCTTTCGGACATACTCGGCCTTTTCCTGTCCGTCGGCGTCCAGAAATTCATGTAAGGGTAGGGGTGACAAGTCTAGGGGTGTTAAGGGATTGAACCCATAAACAAGCTCGAATGGTGAATACTGGGTGGCGGAGTGGACAGCCCGGTTGTAGGCAAATTCAACATAGGGAAGGCATTCTTCCCACGTCCGGATGTTAGATGAGATGATAGCTCAGAGCATCTGAGAGAGGGATCGGTTGACCACTTCGGTCTGGCCGTCGGTCTGGGGGTGACATGTTGTAGAGAACATAAGCTTAGTTCCCATCTTGGCCCAGAGGGTCTTCCAGAAGTAGCTGAGAAACTTGGAATCCCGGTCCGACACGATAGTCTTAGGAATCCCATGGAGTCGGATGACCTCTTGGAAAAACAAGTCGGCGATGTTAGAAGCATCGTCGGCCTTGTGGCATGCAATAAGATGGGCCATCTTTGAAAACCTGTCAACTACAACAAAGATGGAGTCTTTTCCTTTCCGAGTCTTAGGTAGTCCCAGAATGAAATCCATGGAGAGATCAACCCACAGGTGTTCGGGTATCGGCAGAGGGGTGTACAACCCGTAGGGTTGGAGATGGGACTTAGCCCGTTGGCACTTAGAACATTGAGCAATAAGTTTTTCCACGTCGTGGCGCATCTTGGGCCAGTAGAAATGTTCTTTGAGGGTAGCTACGGTCTTGGCTACTCCGAAGTGCCCCATGAGTCCTCCTCCGTGTGCTTCTAAGGCTAACATTGTCCGGCAGGAGTGGTTAGGAAGGCAGAGCTTGTTTGCTTTGAATAAGTACCTGTCTTGTCGATAGTACTTGCCAAACCCGCCTTGTTCACATGCTTCAAAGATGCTTTTAAAGTCTTGGTCGGCAGCATAAAGTTCCTTAATGTATTCAAATCCAATGAATTTGGCGGTAAGGACAGAGAGGAGGGTATACCTTCGAGAAAGGGCGTCGGCCACCACATTCTCTTTACCTTGCTTGAACTTGATGATGTTAGGGAATGACTCAATGAACTCTACCCATCGGGCGTGCCTTCGGTTGAGTTTATGTTGGGCCTTTAGGTATTTGAGGGATTCATGGTCGGTATGGATGACAAACTCTTTAGGCCATAAGTAATGTTGCCACGTTTTAAGGGCTCGGACAAGGGCGTAGAGTTCCTTGTCATAGGTCGGGTAATTGAGGGGCGCTCCATTGAGTTTTTCACTGAAATAGGCGATGGGTCTTCCTTCTTGCATAAGGACGGCGCCAATTCCTACTCCTGATGCATCACATTCAATCTCAAAGGGCTTGTTGGAATCAGGGAGCTTGAGGAGGGGTGCTTCGGTCAGTTTTTGCTTGAGGATCTCGAAGGCGGCTTGCTGACTTGGGCCCCAGTGGAAGGGGAGATCTCGTTTGATTGCCGCCATGAGAGGAGCAGCTAGGGTGCTGAAATCCGGACAAACCTTCGGTAGAAACTAGCCAACCCATGAAAACTTCGGATATCTGTGATGCTTTGTGGGGTCGGCCAGGACTTGATGGCTTTGATCTTTTCCTCATCCACCCTTATTCCTGAAGAGCTGACAACAAAACCAAGGAACACAAGATGATCGGTGCAAAAAGTGCACTTAGCTATGTTGGCATATAATTGTTCTTTCCTTAGAATTTCTAAGACGAACTTAAGGTGCCCTAAATGATCTTCTAAACTTTTGGAGTAGACTAGGATGTCATCGAAGTACATGACGTGTGAGATTTCACTCACAACATTCAAGGTCGTATTCCACGAGGGCTCTCTCAATAGCTAATACTCACACGGTTCATGGACGGTCTATTCAATTAAAAAGAGTTTTGGTTTGAAATAGGAACAAATGAAAACATAAGAAAACTAAACAAACAAACAAAATGGTGCAAAGCAAAGATAAAGAAGGTTAACTTAGAAAGATAGCTTCATCATGCTCAAGAGGAGTAAATGCACAAACAAGCCAAACATGATCGAGGATGCAATCGAATGACCACGCAAATCCCTTCTATAGACTCAATGCACTCTCGTGGCACTAAATCCCTATTCTAGAACCACTCAACCTAGGCTCTCGCTCTCAAGCTAAGTGACTAAGGATGCATTAAAGGTGTTTGATGAAATGCCAAGCTACAAAACCCTCTCCTATGACTCTATGACCACTAGGCTAGACACCACACTCTCATGTCAATGTCCTAACACTAATATAATCATCAAAAGACTAATCAAAGTTCAATTGAATGAAAAACCTAATGCGCACCAAGTGTTCGATAAAATGCACAAGTGAGAAATCATGCAACTATGGTTGAATTGAGATGATCTAATCTCTTAGAACACACTCCCTTCAATCCCTAGACCTACAATCCATGTAATCTAAGCACTCTCATGCATTACATCACAAATAATAGACCAATCAAGCCATAGCCATCAATGGAATTAACAACAAGTCTAGAGATCATCTTCTTACAATCCAAGATCAATTATGGCAAATGTGTACAATCAACCTCTATCCTAGCACAACTAATCTATCGATCCAAGGAAACCTAGGAAATCAGCCACACATGGCCAAGGAAATGAAGGAAAGAGAAAGAAAGATGATCACCAAGAACACCATGGCAATCCTCCTCTTGCAAGCTCCTCTTCCAAGGTTGTGGACTTCATCCAAGCTCCTCTACTTTGATTTGCACCTTGCTCTAGGGTTGTGGATTGGAGATGAGGAGAAAAGTATTTGAGAAGTTGAGAGAAAAGGGTTTTGAAGAAGTGTGAAATCTGAATTAATGAATTGTTTCTCAAAATTTCCATCTCTCTCTCTTTATATAGTACGCTGAAATTGCCCTGGATTTTCGGCGAAAATCCTACAAGATTTTCGCCGAAAATGTCTTTGAGAACGGCTTGGCTTTTCTTCACAGATTTTTGGAGAAAATTTACAATATTTTCGCCGAAAATGCCTTCATAAATCGAACGTCCATCTCCTGTAATTCGGTTTTCGGTCGAGAACTTAGAGTTCTCGCCGAAAACTTCTTCAGTTGAAGGGTGCATTTTTCTTGATTTTGCAACGTCCATATCTCCTCCGTCCTAGCTCCGATTGACCTCCCGTTTGATCCTATGTGCTCCTTGTCACCAGTACTTCAATGCCAAATTCTGAAAATGCAAAGAAAACAATTCTAATAGACATAGAATTGGCCTCAAAGTGGAAACCGGACAACAAAATAGCACTTTGCATAAAACTTCAATAAAAGCATATTAATCATAGCAAAATGAGATCAAACATGGGAAATCCTTAGGCTAATCAAAGGCTTAAAATGAACCAAATATAATCACATCAAATTCCCCTACGACTAAGCTTTGCTTGTTGATGTGACTTTAATTAGTGCATTGTAAGCTTATGAATGACCTTTGAAATGCCCATGTTTATTCGTGAAATTTAATGACTTATATGCTTTTATTGAAGTTTTGTGCAAAGTGTCATTTTGTTGTCCGGTTGCCACTTTGGAGCCAAATTCGTGGTCTATTGGAGTTGCCTCTGTGCATTTTCAGGTTATGGCATCAAAGTACGGATGACAAGGAGCGCATAGGAGCAAACGGGAGGTCATTTGGAGTCCGGACGAGGGAGATATGAGCATTACAAGATCGAGCTTTCTGAGAGTGCAGGGGTGCACGTCGTGCACTGTGCACGCCGTGCAGGGGTGCACGCCGTGCACTGTCCCCTGCACTATAAATACTCTTGTTTTTGGCCATTTTGAAAAAAGGGATCATATCTTTTGAACCCCAAACACATACCCACGAACCCTCAAACCCTAGAACACATTTTTGGAGCAATTTGAGGCCATTGGAGCTAGGATTGAAGCCAACAAACCTTGGGAGAAGTGCTTACAAGTGGAGAAGTGAAGATCATCTCAAGGATTCATCCATGGTGTTCTTGGTGACCATTCTTCCTTCTTTTCTCTTTACTCCCTTGGCCATGTGTGGCTGAGTTTCTAGGGTTCATCTTGGATGGGTAGATTAGTTGTGCTATGATAGAGGGATGACTGTATAGAACTTGCCATGATTGATCTTGGTTGTATGAGGATGATTCCTAGACTTGTTTTTAATGCCATTTTATGCCATGTTTGCTTAATTTGGTCCATTCAATGTGATTTGATGCATGAGAGTGCTTGGATTGCATAGATTGTAGGTCTAGGGATTGAAGTGAGTGTGTTCTAAGAGATTAGATCATCTTATTTCAACCATTTTCACTTGATTTCTCTCTTGGGCATTTTATCGAACACTTGGTGTGCATGTGGATTTTCATTCAATTGAGTTTGAAAAGGCTTTTTGGTGAATCTCTTAGTGTTAGGGCATTGATATGAGAGTGTTGTGCCTAGCCTTGTGGTCATAGAGTCTTAAGAGAGGGTCTTGTGTCTTGGCATTTCATCAAACACTTAGAATGCATCCTTTTTGGCGAGGGTCTTGGCTCTCACTCTCAAGCTAAGTGAAAAAGGATGCATTCTAAGTGTTTGATGAAATGCCAAGACACAAGACCCTCTCTTAAGACTCTATGACCACAAGGCTAGGCACAACACTCTCATATCAATGCCCTAACACTAAGAGATTCACCAAAAAGCCTTTTCAAACTCAATTGAATGAAAATCCACATGCACACCAAGTGTTCGATAAAATGCCCAAGAGAGAAATCAAGTGAAAATGGTTGAAATAAGATGATCTAATCTCTTAGAACACACTCACTTCAATCCCTAGACCTACAATCTATGCAATCCAAGCACTCTCATGCATCAAATCACATTGAATGGACCAAATTAAGCAAACATGGCATAAAATGGCATTAAAAACAAGTCTAGGAATCATCCTCATACAACCAAGATCAATCATGGCAACTTCTATACAGTCATCCCTCTATCATAGCACAACTAATCTACCCATCCAAGATGAACCCTAGAAACTCAGCCACACATGGCCAAGGGAGTAAAGAGAAAAGAAGGAAGAATGGTCACCAAGAACACCATGGATGAATCCTTGAGATGATCTTCACTTCTCCACTTGTAAGCACTTCTCCCAAGGTTTGTTGGCTTCAATCCTAGCTCCAATGGCCTCAAATTGCTCCAAAAATGTGTTCTAGGGTTTGAGGGTTCGTGGGTATGTGTTTGGGGTTCACTTGTCCTCAAGCAAATGAATTAGAAAACATCCAAATTCACAAATGACAAGATCGGTCCCATTGAGATTCAAACGATAACAATTTGGCTAATACTGTTCCAAGAACAAACTTAACCTACACTGCCAGAACGTCAACCAAACAAGTCTAGACCTCACTAATATTTGCACACTTCAAGTAGTGGTTAATTGGGATACAGAAAAACCGACAACGACAACACCGACTCTAATTAAAAGGACTTGAACTCAGGAAATGGAACGGATAAGGCGGGGGTAGGAGAGTGATGAGTGATCATGATGCGGCTATCGACTCGACTTCATCCGCTTCAAGATCCGCACTTTACGAACTCTGGCTAGGATCAAGGGCTACATTTGAGAACTCTTTTTTTTCTCTTTTTTTTTCTTTCCATTTTCATTCAATTTTTCCTTCTTTTTTTTTCTTACTGCATACTAGTGCTCGATCCAACACTTCACTTAGGTGTTGAACCTGCCTAGCTCACAGCTTTTGCTATTGCTAGTGCTCAACCCGACACTTCACTTAGGTGCTGAGCTTGCCTAGCTTAGCTTTTCTTTTCTTTTGAACATTTTCTTTTGACGTTAGCCACTTGATCCTTAGCCCCTTACAACTTCAACACAAGATTTCGAATTGGATTTCGTCTAATCTCAAGCCACAATCACGAGGGACCAAAAAGGCGAATAAAACATGGAAAAAGGGGTGAAAATTCTGATTGCCTTCATCATCTTAGACCGGTGTTATCGAGTGGTTCAAAAACACGTATCAAACCAATCAACCAATATACAAGAGTGATAAAAACTCTGTTCTGGTCTAGACTCACTTGATATTAGTGCTAACATGCTGGTTATAGGTTCTAAGTGGAACAATCTAAACGTCATTATGAAAGCTTGAAGTCAATTAAACACCAAAAGTCAAGAACCGAATGATTCTACAATAGAGGAATTTGGAAACAATCAAGATCATGCAAATCAAGCATAGCCTTACCGACAAATAATCACACCAAACCTCAAACTCCCCTACGACTAACATGAGCATTGTCCTCAATGATCAAGAGAGAGAGGGTAAGGTGGAACGAAGTTACCGCGTTGGTAGAGAGGGGCATAGGACATAATAGTGGTGAAAGAGTTCCATGATGATCCTTGGTGAAGAGTGATCCCAAATGCTTGCCAACCTTATTCAAAAAGCTATAACAACACAAAAACGAAAAAAAGCAAACAAGAGCAATAAAAGTAAAGATAACATGGGGTGCCTCCCAAGAAGCGCTTAGTTACCGTCTTAAGCTCGACGATTGATGACACTTGTTTTGACGTGATTATCAGCCTCATTTAAGCGACATTTCCTTGCTTAAGACATGATTTTTAGGGTAGAATAACGAATATTCAATCGATTGCCCTATCTCGTGCCATTTGTGTTACCTTGGCCCGTTTCGGGTCTATTTGATGTTTTCTAGTGTTTTTACGTTAGCACATGTTTTTGCCATCGAATAAGTAGCCAAGGACGTGTCTTAGACGTTGGAACACCGAAGAATCACACATAAACCAACCGGAGAGATCACTCAAGTCAAAGAAACTCCTGCTCCATTTACACATATATTTTCGGCGAAAATACCCTTGGGTTTTCGCCGAAAACGAAAGAAGGAATCCACTGTCCCGATTAAGAAGAAATTTTCGCCGAAATTCCTATATTATTTTTGGCGAAAAATATCAGGGGAAATCAGAAAATCTCGGGTAGGTTTAAATACAGAAATCGGCGGCTAAATGAGGGGACACTCACAATTTTACGACTAACAACACACAGCTAGAGGGAAAAGAGAGAAAAACGAGTAGATAAAGTTCGAGGAGCCAGGAACGGATCGTGACACCATCCATCCATCTCGGAGAGCCATTGCTAGGAGTTGAAGATCCAGCAGATTGAAGCTGCCAGGAAACATCAAAATCAGGTTTTACAGTTCTTCTCTGTCTTCCTACCTGAGATGTATTCTTTGTTTGTCTTCGATTCTTCTGTATTGAATATGAGTAGCTAAACTCGTGTAGCTTAGATTAGATGAACCCTAAGTGACCCAGGGCTTAAAGCGGTCACGGATCGGCGGTGATTAGATTCGAAGTTCATTCAGTTTCATCTTTCATGTTTGATTTGTTCTTCGTTATCTGTGTTTCTTGTCTGGTTTGGCCACCTAGATTAGATTCTTGTTAAGCTAAGGATAGAAGCGAATGCTCGCCTTACTTTAAAACACTAAATCGAACAATCAACCTTATAATTGGAGTGTGCCTTCCGTAGGAACCGATTAGGGTTGATCCATTGCTAGAGTAACTCATTAATCATTAGAATTTGCACCAATTAAGTTAAGTCTTGCGAGAGGCGACCGTACCCGGGCGGCTAATTAATCGTGGTAGCTAGATCGGATAGATCGAACGTTCACCAGTCTTAAACCTAAGGGTCAGGAGTTATGATGGTGTCTATGAACTGAATGAACTAGAATCGAAAATCGCTGGTCTGTTGACTGCTGCTGCTCTGGTAATCTAAGGGGGATTCGAAGTCTAAGCTTGTCTATCATCTTTCTAGTCAATCAATCAATCTTCAATCTTTCTTCGCCTTAATTCTCATTTCAACTTATCTTTGCATTTTAGTATAGAAGTCGTGGAAATCACACCACGCACAACTTGTGTTTAAACTTGAATTAAATTGCCGACATCTTTGAGTAAGGAAGTAGAGGAAACCCCTGGAATACGATCTACCCTAGCTTTTGTTAGCTTTGTTAGTTATTTGGTTGAACGCATCACAACAACACGTTCATCAAATTGGCGCCATTGCCAGGGAACTCTTCTATTTCGTTGAAAGAAGAGTTGGCTTTTTTATTATTCTACCCTTCCATCTTTCATTTTCCATCACACTTCGATTTTACACCGGTTGTGTTTTGTTTTTGTCTCTTGCAGATCATAGCAGGTACAGAAACGGATCACTTCCGTTCCATCTTCCTTTACCGCCATGGTTAATCTTAAGAGTGTTGCGGACTACAGTAAGCCTCGTGCATCCAACTTTCGATCCCCCATCACCATGCTTTCTAATGACGATGATCCTGACTATGAGATTAAGATTCCTCTCCTAGAACTGATCTCTAAGGACGTGCAATTCGAAGGGAGGCCAGATGATAACCCCTACACCCATCTAGATGACTTTTTGGCTGTCTGTAACACCTTCAAGTCTGGGAACCTCAACAAGAACGCTTTATATCTCCGAGTCTTTCCTTTCTCTCTCAGAGGTGCAGCTAAGCAGTGGCTTGGAAGCAAGCCGCTGGGTCATTACACTAACTGGGAGGCATTAGCTCAAGATTTTGTTGAGGAATACTTTCCTCCCGCGAGGACGACTGCTTATAAAGACCGCATCTCCAGATTCACTCAGTGAGAGGATGCAAGCCTGTATGACACTTGGAATGAATTCCAGTCTCTTCTCTTCGACTGCCCTCACCATGGGTTTGAACAAAGACAGCTGGCTGAATTCTTTGCTCGTGGTATGCACAAAGAATCTGCAAACTGGGTCAACTCTCTAGCTGGCGGAGATTGTACCGCCCTTACTCCTTAGGATGCTCTTCTGCATTTTGCTAACTGTGCTTCAAAGTCTAGAAACTGGGAAAGGCAAATAGAAGGAAACAAGAGTCAGATGAGTGTTGCAGAGCAGATCAAGGCAGAGGTTCAGAAACATCTACAAGCAGCTGGTATTCCCCTCGATCCCCCGTCAGCCACCATCTTTTCAGTTGACTGTGGATGGTGTGGGTCCTGTGCTCATAACGGTGGAAGCTGCCTCAACTTGGCACAACAGAAGTCTGGTCTACAGAAGAGATAAACCATGCCAGAAATTGAGGATATCACAGAAGAGGAAGAAGAAGCATCTGCTCCTCCTCCTCCTCCACCCAGGACAGCTCCTGAGCCTGTTTTGGCGCCATATGTTCCTCGGATTCCCTTCCCAAAAGCTGCAAGGAGCAAGGCTAAGGATCACGACACTCAGTACAAGAAGTGGTACAATGTTCTTAAGACTGCAGAGATCAAGATACCAGTGACTGAAGCTGTGGAAATCATACCACCACTTGGAAGTTCTTTAAGGATCTCGTGAAGAAAGTGAAGAACGGAGAGGTGTACTCTGTCACGCTTACTAATGAATGCGCGTCTATTCTCGGTGCGCCATCTCCCATTCGACAGCTGCCCCCACCCCCAGCTAAGTGTCCTGATCCCAGTTCTTTTACATTACCGTGCATTATTAATGGCATTAAAATTGATCGCAGTCTGGTTGATTCTGGTGCTTCTATTAATGTTATGCCTGTTTATCTATATGAAAAGCTGAATCTAGGGCAATTTAAACCGATTACTCTGCATCTCATGTTAGCCGATAGGTCTGTCAAACTACCTAGAGGTATGATAGAAGATGTAACTGTTTGCTGTGGTCCGTTTACTATAATGGCAGATTTCGTTGTTTTAGACACTCGTGAGTTAGACGGAACACTTATCCTAGGTCGACCTTTCTTAGCAACTGCCGGTGTGAATATAAACTGCAAACAAGGCCTGTTAACTTTAAGC
>CM068301.1:39639922-39650907 GCA_034768395.1 Linum lewisii | reverse complement strand
GGGGGGTTGGGGGGGGGGCAAAAATTGTGACGACGAAACAAAAGGAAATGCTTCAAAAAAATAAATCTAGTCAAGGTGTGCAAATGCGAAGTGGTGAGTTTGAGCAGACCGGTACGAAGGGGAAGCATAGTGAGAGACTGTCTAGCAAGATTGTGTGCAGCTGAGCCGCGATTGGAATTGGAATCAGTCGTAATGAACAAGTGTGCGGAGATAAAAAGATCGGGCGTGTATAGGCTAGTAAAGAAAGTAGAGTTGTTCGTAAACAGATGAGAAGCTGGAGGTAAGGAGGTTGTTTAAATAAATTAACATAAGGCAGCCTAATGAATTTGAATCGTACACAAGCACTACCAACTCTAACTGCTTTGAGATATACCTGTGGGATAATGAATAACTTAAATGACTAACAACCCTTCCACAAAAATAGGCCCAAACCGAAAAACCGTGGAGAAAACCAAACCAATCGAACCAAAGTGAACCAACCGATCTTCCAGAGCAAGTGGGCAGATCAGGACGTCCGATGAGAGAGTGAGCGGAAAATCGTCTCCCCTCTGCCAATCTCCGATCCAAACTGCGAAGAGAATGAAGAGGACTTGTGGTCGGTTGATTGACCATTTCATGAATGGGAAAATCTGATCGGACCTCGACAGAGAACCAGCAGCAACAAGAAACCTCGTGATTAACCAAGAGAGTGATCTGTCCACGCGGCCGTCGAAAGATCCGACATCCAAAACCTGCAATAGAGAAGGAAAACAATCGCCATAAAGACGAACTCAAGACTCCAACGAGCCTGTATTTCAGACAACGGGGAACCCGTGACTGCCATCGATCCGCAACCGTTTGACCCCAAAGGCCAACCTACGGAAGGGAAAAAAACACCGAGCAACACCAAGTGCAAGAGAAGAGGAGATAGAGACGAAGAGAAGGGAAAGGAACGAAGGGGAAGACGATCGGAACGGAAAAATGGTAACGACGGTGAGAAAACGTCCTGCACAGGGGCCTGTCTCTGATGCAGGACCGGAGTTTAACCTTGAATGAGGATGCCCGAAGGGCGACCCATTGTGAGGCTTCTTCGTCATTAAAAAAAAAAATCCTTAATGAATAGGTTTAATATTTTATTCCTTGTAATTACTTTTTTTTCTAATGTAATTAGTATTAGTGGTAGTTTTGTAGAGCTGGCAAAATGCTGACCCGACCCAGTAAACCCGCCCAGCCCGCCCGACCCAGCCCGACCCGTAGCCCGATTGACCAAAAAGTCAACAATCCAACCCGCAGCCCGATGAACCCGCAACCCGATGAACCCGCAACCCGACGAACCCGCAACCCGACGAACCCGCAACCCGGCTAACCCGCAACCCGACGAACCCGCAACCCGACTAACCCGCAACCCGACTAACCCGCAACCCGACTAACCCGCAACCCGCCCGCCCGACCCGAATAACCCGATTGTCACACAATTCATAATATTCAGTGATTCAAATATCAACATTATGTCATTATTGAAGATATAAAAAATTTCATCTACTTCTGACTTCACCAAGTTTATTTCAAAAATAATTAAATTAAAAACAATATATATATAACATCCGGACAAAGGTTTAAAATCTGTTAGCTCTTAGTAGTTAACAGCACCAACAGTGTTAAAAATCTAACGAACGTTGACTATATTTGTCATTTGACATAAAAGTAAAACGTTTGGCCTAAGAATGTCATAAAAAGGAAGTGGCTAGATTTGATATTTTTTTTGAAAGAATTAACTAAATTTATAAATTAGTCTAATATTGAACCCTAGACCTTAAAAACTAAATTATATTCAATTTTATTTCATTTACTGTAAGTATATGTAATTTATGAAAATGAATTATTATTTTTAATATATGAATAGCGACTACAAGCCTTAAGCCTACCAGCCACGAATAAAAATTTAATATTATTTTAATTATTTATCACATAAAAAATTTATATAAAATTTTGCAAATTGTAGTTGAGAGTTCAGACTAGTAAGTAGTAACCCGTGGGCAACCCGAAACTCGCAACACCAACAGTGTTAAAAATCTAACGAACGTTGACTATATTTGTCATTTGACATAAAAGTAAAACGTTTGGCCTAAGAATGTCATAAAAAGGAAGTGGGTAGATTTGATATTTTTTTGAAAGAATTGACTAAATTTATAAATTAGTCTAATATTAAACCCTAGACCTTAAAAACTAAATTATATTCAATTTTATTTCATTTATTGTAAGTATATGTAATTTATGAAATTGAATTATTATTTTTAATATATGAATAGCGGCTACAAGCCTTAAGCCTACAAGCCTTAAGCCTACCAGCCACGAGTAAAAATTTAATATTATTTTAATTATTTATCACATAAAAAAATTATATAAAATTTTGCAAATTGTAGTTGAGAGTTGAGACTAGTAAGTAGTAACCCGTGGGCAACCCGAAACCCGCCCGGCCCGAGACCGATGAACCCGCAACCCGATGAACCCGCGACCCGACTAACCCGCGACCCGACTAACCTGCAACCCGACTAACCCGCAACCCAACGAACCCGCAACCCGACGAACCCGCAGCCCGACGAACCCGTAGCGCGACGAACCCGCAACCCGACGAACCCACAACCCGATGAACCCGCAACCCGATTAACCCGACCCGTGGCCCGCCCAGCCCGCCCGTTTGACAGCTCTAGTAGTTTGTATATAATGAATCCCACCCAATTGAAAAGCAAGTTTCCGCAAATTATTTTCTCTTTATTATATATAATTTTATTATGTATAGTTCAGCGGTAAGTGGTAACATTTACATTGGTGCAACATCTAACCTTGCCATAATAGATTTCATTTCTTGGATGACATTTGTTGTTAAAATTAGCTCTATAGTATTATTAAGTCCTCCCATACTCTTTACTATTATAACGACTTGGTTTCCAGATACCCAGTGGATCCATACGACAGGATATGGGATGCGGACGACAAGTACAATCCTTTCCATGCCTCTTCCGGATTAAATGTCCAGCTAAGCTTGAACACCTCAACAATTGCAGAGAATCCTCCAATTTCAGTTCTTCAAACTGCTAGAGTTATGGCAAGGAGCGATGTCTTAACGTACAATCTCCCACTTGGTGTCCTCGGGGACTACTATATTCTACTCTATTTTGCTGGGATACTTGATTTCTCACCTGCATTTGATGTTTTCATTAATGGGGACATTGTTCAGCTAGACTATTCGGTTCAAATGGGTGAAGCAACTGCTCTTTACTTGACAAGGAAGGCAATCAATAACCTCAATCTAACTCTGAGGAGCACCAAGTTTTATCCACAGATCAATGGGATCGAGGTTTATCAGATTGTTGACATTCCATTGGAAGCTTCATCCACAATAGGTTTCCATTTTAGTTTCTAAACATTGCATTTTCATGCTAAAGAAATCAGCTTTTTCCCTATTTTTTTTTTTTTTTTAACTTTTGCTTCTGATTGCAGTATCAGCACTTGAGGTGATCCAGCAGGCTACTGGGTTGGATCTGGGATGGGAGGATGACCCTTGCTCTCCAACACAATGGTTACATGTTGGATGTGAAGGAAGCCTAGTCACTTCTTTGTGGGTTCTGAATCTGATGATTTTTTGATACACCCTATTTAATAACGCCTCTGCCTCCTGGCTTATATATCCTTCTGGTTTGCATATATTATATAGGGAGCTTTCAGATGTTAATTTGAGATCAATCACTCCTACTTTTGGAGACTTGCTGGATCTCAAAACTCTGTAAAATATCTGGAATCTCCATCTCCTTTTCCTCCCCTTACATTTTTGGTTCCATTTTCTCACACTGTGCCATCATCTTTCCATCTGCAGGGATTTACATAACACTTCACTTGAGGGAGAAATTAACTACTTGGGAAGCCTCCAACGTCTTGAGAAGCTGTAAATACAACCTTTCGAAATTTTCTACTATATATCCATTTCTCAACTTAACACTCTTCAACTGGCAACATTTTTTTTATTTTTTTTCAGGAACCTCAGCTTCAATCAGCTAATGTCCTTCGGAGGTGAACTGGATAAATTGGTTAGTCTTCAAGTTCTGTAAGTGGATATCTTCTTCTTCTTCTTCTTCTTCTTCTTATTCTGCAGTCCATCTATCTCTATATGTAAAATAGTTTCTTCAGGTGATATTTAGAATTGCATTTCTGGTATTTATGATGCCTAGGGACCTGCAGAATAACAGCTTAGAGGGAGTGGTTCCCCAGAGCTTGGGAGCGATGGAGAACCTTCACCTCCTGTGAGTAACCTATGGATTCATTGTTGTTTTCTGCTCTCAAACTTCTAACAATGCATACACATAATGAGCTCATAACCACTCCCTCGTGCGTTGGATCCTTCAGGAACCTGGAAAACAACAAACTGCAAGGCACCCTTCCAGAATCTCTAAACAGGGAAAATTTGGAAGTCAGGTTATGGAATTTCCATAATATCTTTTTTCCACTTCAGTATGTAAACACTGAGCAGGATCATGGATGGAATTTTGAATTTCCCAAATTTATGTTGTTTCAGGGCATCAGGGAATCTGTGTGTTTCTTTCTCCACAGCAACCTGCAATGAAGCCTCCTCCGATCCTTCCATCGAGACGCCACAAGTTACAATCTTAGCCAATAAGAAGTCAGAGAACGAAAACCATGTTGCAATCGTACTTGGGGCCGCTGGAGGTGCCTTGCTTGCTCTCGTTGTCATTTCGATTGCACTACTCTTGTTCACAAGGAAATACAGAAGTGAAGTTCCTTTTGCACAAAGTAAGTGGAAATAGGGAAACCTTATTCTTCTGGGATTGAAGATTGTTCTTGTGAAATGTTATTTTGAGAACATGAACGTTTTTGGTGCATGATAAGGTCAAGGAACAGATATGAAGACCTGGAATTCAGCTAGAGTATATTCATACAAAGAAATCAAGTCAGCAACAAACAGATTTAAGGAAGTAATTGGCCGTGGAAGCTTTGGTTCAGTGTACCTTGGGAAGCTTCCTGATGGGAAACTGGTAGCTGTGAAAGTCAGGTCTGATAGAAGTCAACTTGGAGCTGATTCTTTCATCAATGAGGTCTGTCCATATTTTCAGGTTATGGCACTTGAGTGTTTAGTTGGACTCAGTATGCAAGAAGTGAAACATCTAAGACTTTGGACTCTTTCATCAGGTGCATCTCCTATCAAGAATTCGCCATCAGAATCTAGTGTGTCTAGAAGGGTTCTGTTATGAATCAAAGCAGCAGATACTAGTTTACGAGTATCTATCTGGTGGATCCCTGGCAGACCACCTTTATGGTACGCTTCATTTCATGGATAATGGATGAACATAACAATCCATTTAACATTCAGTTTAATACCCTTCCATTGTTGTGCCGAAGGATCAAAGAGTAAGAAAGTATCATTAAGCTGGGTTCGTAGGTTAAAAATTGCTGTTGATGCTGCAAAAGGTATGTTGGATTGTTGTTTCATTTCTGTGACATTTGTTTAGCTCAAGTTTCCTTTCTTTTACGCTAATCATGGATGGTTCTATAAAGGATTGGAATATCTGCACAATGGGAGTGATCTACGAATCATCCATCGTGACGTGAAGTGCAGCAACATACTGCTGGACAAAGACATGAATGCCAGGGTGTGTGACTTTGGTCTGTCCAAGCAACTAGTGCAGTCTGATGCAAGTCATGTGACCACTATAGTCAAGGGGACTGCAGGATACCTGGATCCTGAGTAAAGCCCATCCTTAGGGTCTTTTCCATCATGTTGCTTGATATCTAATAAAAAAAATTGTGCTAAAACACCTTATATTTACCCTTCTCCAGGTACTACTCTACCCAACAGCTCACAGAGAAAAGTGATATCTACAGCTTTGGAGTAGTTCTTCTGGAGTTAATTTGTGGGCGAGAGCCATTGCGCCACACAGGAACTCCAGATTCCTTCAATCTGGTTTTATGGGTTAGACAACAGAAAAAAGATTCTTCTGATGTCATTCATGTTAGTATTAAAATTTGACATTGTCTGATTGTCATCTGACTCGGATTGCTTAAAAATTTCAGGCTAAGCCATACTTACAAGCTGGAACCTTAGAGATAGTGGATGAGAAAGTGAAGGAGAGTTTTGACGTGGAGAGTATGAGGAAGGCAGCCATGGTTGCCGTAAGGTGTGTAGATAGAGATGCAACAGAGAGACCGAATATTGGTCAAGTGTTGGCTGAGCTCAAAGAAGCCTACAGTATTCAGCTCTCTTATCTGGCTTCTTGTGATTTGTAAGATTGGTTCCTTTAGTGAAAAGACCAAAGTGAAACTATATTCTATTTATTCTCTTAGTCTTAATCCGTGCTTTCTGTTTGATGATCTAATGCAAAGAAAGATTGAATGGAATGGTGCCTCTATTTACTGCAGAGGTTTCAAAAGCATGTAGCAGAAGGACAAAATCGCCATCATAAAACTCACTACCGAGACTGAACAATTACCACACTGGAAGGAGTCTTACCATTTCTTGATTTCTTCTTTGGACCAAGAATCACACCATCATTATTGTCATGAAAACATAGTAGCCTTTTCACTTTACAAAGATCTGGGAAATATATAAGCTGATAATATCAATGGTACACATACATCAAATGTGGAATAATCAGCAATGAGCTACTTCATACATAACATAATCTATTGCTTTACTGTAAATGGCGCATTACCTCTCTCCTGATGAACGTGGAAAAAAGCTCTTGATGATGTTTACAAGTTGGGACTTAGGAGGAATAAAGACGTTGTAGATAAAGGAACAGTGCAGTGGAAGCAGCCATGGCATAGGGGAAGACAGTCCAGATTCCCTGCATATAATATGATTGGAAAGAAGAACATGAACATGGAACATAACTGAAAAATATAGAAAAGAAAAGAGGTTTTTGCCTCACCACTACACTAGCAACAACCGTAGCCAGAGCAAACATGGGACGCTCCCTCAATAGGAACCCAATGGCCAACTGAACATGGAACCAAAGACAGTATCACCATGAGAACTTCAAACTAGTTATACAGTGAAGAGCAGTCAAAATTTGCCAGCAAGTGCTTGCTATCAAATCTTGGTCACAAACTACAATGACAACGCAGTAGTTGTTAAGTGGAAACAACGAGCCACCTGTACTGAAAGTGTGATCAAGCCACCACAGCAAACTCCTGCAAAGAAGCATTCGGGGGATATGCCCTGCAATCAAAGACAGAAAACTAGTAATTGCAGTGAACAACTTAACACATCAGTCAATGGAATAAGTTGAGTAAAACAGCTTGGGGATGGCACATCTCAATGAAAAAACTTTTGTACTGACATTACTAACCAGTGAACCTGCAAGGAAAGCTGTTGGATTTCTCACTCCCAACGAAAATCGTTCAACTACAAAATCACAACACATAAGATCACATTGTTGGATGATAAGCCAGAAAACGTGCAAAACAAGTATAAAAGGTTATTATTCTGGTTACTATATCCATTTCCATCATCAACATGATACTATAGACTTGATAACATTAAGGAAACAAATATCATTGAGTAGGGTTCCTGATACGACAGTAGCACAATTAAAGAAAGAAGCTGGAAATCAGGCGCGCCAGTCATGGAATAAAGATCAATCAACCAAATCAGTGGCTTCCTCTTTGTTTTAATTCAATGCACTTCCATTTTAGGTATCATTTGAATATTTCTTTGTAAACCCTATTAAAGTCCAAGAGAGAATAACAGTAGGGCAGGCAAGTTGGAAACAAAACTTCAGTTGAAATGTGTAAAAAAATGGATTCTCCCCCGAATTCTTCTCTGTCCTCTCCGGTGGCTGATCCTAAAGTCCAGCCGCTGGAATCTGCTCTTGTTGTTTCTTCTCAGACCCTGTTTGATCTTCCCTTCCCTGATTCGGCCAAGGGGATCCCTTCCCCCAGCGCTCGGCCGTCGTACATGGGAGCTCTCAAGGGCTCTCCAGATCCCTCGACTTCTCTAAGCCAACAATGGATACCCGTCGGTACCTTTGACATCGTCCCGTCCGTTTCTAACGGCATCAAGACCCTGAGTCTCTCCCAAGGGTTCAAGGAAAAACTGTGCCAACCTTGGTCGAACTCGGTGGTCGTCCGCCTCTTGGGTAAAACCATCAGATTCTCTTATCTGTGCCACCGTCTAAGGGCGATGTGGAAACCCTACGGTAATATGCACATTGTGGATTTTGGACAAGAGTTGCTTCCTTGTTAAATTCTCGCTCGAACAAGATTACTTCAAGGTGCTGACCGAAGGCCCTTAGATCCTACTTGACCACTATCTGATCGTCCATCAGTGGGAACCATCCTTCCGTGTGTCCAGAGATATTCCTAAGCGGATGGTTGCATGGATGAGGTTTCCCCACCTCCCCATTCATTTTTACCATGGCCAGGTCCTCACGTCCCTAGGGAACCTCATTGGAAGGACAATCAAACTTGATTTCAGCACTCAGAAGGCTGAACGGGGCAAATTCGCCCGTATTGCGGTGGATATTGACTTGGGACTGCCTCTCCCCCCGTCATCTTGCTTGATGGGGCCGTTCAGCAAGTGGAATATGAGAACCTCCTGAATTTGTGCTTCTGTTGCGGCCAGGTGGGTGGTGAGACCTCAGATCGTTGTGCGGGTTCACACAAATAACTAACAAAGCTAACAAGCTAGGGTAGATCGTATTTCACGGTCCTTCTAATAATTGACTACTCAAATAAGCTAGTAAATTACTCAGGTTTAAGCACTTTGTGCGTGGTGTGAGTTCCACGACTTCTAATTCTAAGAAATGCAGAAAAATTAAAAATTGAAACTAAGAACAGAATGGAAATTGGTTGATTAAAACAGAGATGACAGACGAACTTAGACTTTGAATCCCCCTTCGTTTCCCAGAGCATTGGCAATCAACAGATCAGCGGATTTCGATTCTCATTCAATCAATTCTAAGACACCACCATACTCTTGACCCTTAGGTTTAAGACCTGCGAACATTCGCTCTATCCGTTCTAGCTACCAAGATTAATTAGTCGCCCGGGTACGGTCGCCTCTTGCAACGACTTAACTTAACTGTGGAATTACTAACGATTTATGAGTTACTTTTGCAGTGGATTAATCCTAACCGGTTCCTACGAAAGGCACGCTCCAATTATAAGGTTAATTGTTTGATTTGATGTTTTAAAGTAAGGCGAGCGTTCGCTTCTATCCTTAGCTTAACAAGAATCTAATCTTGGTGATCAATCCAGACAAGAAACATGAACAATGAAGAACAAATCAAACATGAAAGAGAAACTGATTGAACTCTGAATCTAATCACCGCCAATTCGTGACCGCTTTAAATCCCTAGGTCACTTAGGGTTCATCTAGTCTAAGCTCTAAGAGTTTAGCTACTCATGTTTATCACAAAAGAATCAAAGACAAAGAAAGAGTTCATCATCCAGAGAAAGAACAGAAAAGAATCTGAAAAACCTAATTAAGACGACTCTGGCAGACTTTGATCTTCGGTAAACTGCAATCCTAACTCCGAGTCTTCGAGATGGAAGGGATGGCGTCACGATCTCTTTCCGGCTCTTCGAACTCTAAACTCTCTGCTCCAGAACTTGAGAGAATTCTGAAGTTTGGTATTAGTTGGTAATTATGATGTGTATTCTCCCCCCTTTTAATTTGGGCCGCCGGTTAAGTATTTATACTTAACCCTAAACCACCGAATTTAGCCTGATATTTTTGCCGAAAATACTGAAGGATTTTCGTCGAAAATCTTAGTGTAAATGGATGGTCCGTCGGCTGCTTTTCTCCTGTGATTTTCGGATCAATTGTTCTCGGCGAAAACTTAGGGTTTTCGCCGAAAACTTCCTTTGATGAGCATCAGTCGATTTGTGATGGGATTTTCGCCGAAAACACTAAGGTATTTTCGGCGAAAACTTTAGTGTAAACTGGGGCAGACTTTGGTTCGACTCGATTGACTCCTCGGATCGATTCCGGTGCAATTCCTCGAGGTTCCAACGCCTTAGACACATCCTTGGCTACTTTATTTGACGGCAAAAACCTGTGCTAACATAAAAACACTAGAAAACCATCAAATAGACCCGAAACGGGCCAAAGTAACACAAATGACACGAGATAGGGCAATTGATTGAATATTCGCTATGCTACCCTAAAAACCATGTCTTAAGCAAGGAAATGTCGCTTAAATGAGGCTGATAATCACGTCAAATCGAAAGACTTCAAACGACTTGCAACTAACACTATGATACACAGACTACACATGAAAAATACGAAATCAAACAAACTGACACTTTTGACTCCCCCAAACCGACTCTAAAACACTGAGGTTGACACAAATCAAAAACGGACTCCAGCCGTGGGTTGTCTCCCACGAAGGCTCTTTTATTAAAGTCCTTGAGATGGACGATACCTGGACGGTATTAGGAGACATCCCAACTCAGATTCTCCTTAATGCTAGCATCGGAGTTCATAAGGTAGAGCTTCGGGGCTTCTCCGGTGAGCATGAATTTCTTCCCGTTCGCGTACGTCCGCGGGAAGGTGGTCAGTGATCTTGAATGGTCCGAATAGTTCTGTCAAGGGATCATCTTCCACCAGGAATACAGTGGACGGAATGAGAATGATCGGCTCCTTCTTTTCTTTAACCTCCGGCTTGATATCACCAGGATCGGTGATCGTCAGTATTTCCTTAGGAGATGCTTTTGGCTTCTCCTTCCATACTTGTTCCGGCGCCGGTAGCTTGGAACGAATTGGTGGTGCAGCTGGCTCGGTAGAAGGTGGCGGCACAACTGGTCTCCAGACCATGTGAGTCTTCGTCTTCTTGTTCTTTCCCCGAGGTCTGCTAGGTTTTGTGCTCGGTGGCTTAGAAGAGGCTTTCAATTCCTTCTTCTTTGGCGGCTTTTGAGGAACAGATTTCGGTTTCTTTCTTGGTAATCTGTCCAGCACCTGCAACAACAATTGATCTAGGCACACTAGAAGA